>JAJONR010000941.1:0-183331 GCA_029582245.1 Solanum etuberosum
ACTCCAATTGATACTAGACTATTAGATAGCATCCACTAAATCTCTGTTGTTAATTATTTTCTCATTCACTACCTCCTTGGTCCGGCAAGTAGAAACGAGGCGAGTTCTAACATTTGCAACTGTTAAGAAGACTTCTAAGCGAAAGAATTAATAATGCATGCATGAACACTATTCAAGAATTACTTAATTATTATTCATACTTTGTTAATTGCTCATGGTTCCCACAACCCTAGTTGTGGATTTAACTACTCATGCTTGAAAGAACACAATTCATAATTGGGTAAAAAGAATTCATGAACTTACAAGAAGAATTGATGAAACCCAAAATCTTCAATTGAATTTCAAAGAGAAAATCTTATAAAACGAAAACCGGAAAGTTAATTGCTCAAAGTTTACAAATTAATTCCCAAAGAACAAAACTTAGTAGTAAACAATAATGTCTAACTCCCAAAAATGAGGATTACAATTCCTATTTATAGAAAATAAATCCTAAATTAAAAAGGAAAAAAAATAAGGAAATAAACTGCTGGAACGCGGCTTCAGTTGACGACTCGACCTACGGTCCATACGTCCCCTTCCGTGGCTCCACACTTAGAATTTTTCATCAGGTACTGGAACTTCAACTTTCTGAACTCATTGACGGATGTACAGGACGGCCCGTGGGTCGACCTACGGTCCGTCAGTTGCTTTGTAGTCCCACACTTGGTCAGACTTCCATGATGCTCCACCTACGCCTGCCCATCGACGGTCCGTCCTGACACTTCGTGGACTGAGTACCGAAACTCAACTCCCAGACCAGGACCTACTATTGGCCACCCACGGCCCGTCGTTGGACCTACGGTTCGTGGGTCACTCCGTTGGTGGCTACTTCTGCATTTTTCAGCTCTCATCTTCATCAACCGCATCCAAGCCTATTTCCTGCAAACATTATACACAAAACATTATTTCTAATACAAAATAGCCCTAGACACACACAAACTCTTAGTGAAATGCATCAAAATTACCGTAAACTCACGGTATATCAGGGTGTAGTAATGGTTCTCCCACCGGAGGGTTAGTGTGGGTGTCAATCACGGCGGTCTGGATCGTGACAATAACAATAAACGCAACTATATAGGCAATTAATCAAAGAGAGTGTGGGGAAAGTGACCCTAATATTACAGTCCAAACAGAAAAAAGCTGGAGACAACTCCAGACAGCCATGTCTTAACAAAAGAGATAAGGGAACACCAACTTAACGGTCATCAAGCATTTGGTGGCCTACGATATCAACAAAAATTTCTCAATTTTCCAAAATTAACGTAAATGAGAGATGAAATTGAACGAACTTACAACTGAGTATTGCAGTTTTTGCTGAAGTAGAAGAAGCTAGAGTAAACTTCATTGAAGCAATCAGATTTTTCTGGTCCAAAAGAGGGAGCACATGATCCATATGCGTTTTGAGTGATTTGCTCGGCTCCACATTACTAAAGTAAAAAGAAAAAAATTACCATTTGTGTCTCGGATAGGAGTGGCAAAGTCCAACCGAACCTGCTCAACCCATTTAAATTTGGAGCATATATGCTACCCAATTTCAATCCAATTCATTTTAATAAATTCATTATAATTTATTAAAAATTGAGTTGATATTTGATTCGAATCTTATTAAAATATTTTTATTTTTTTATAATTTTCTATGTTATATATAGTTATAATAATAATAAAAAAATTTATTAGGTATTAAAATATTTTAAAAGAAAAAATTAAAAAACTAAAACTTAGATTGGATTGGATCTTGACCTGTTTTATAATCCATTACCTAATCTATTTTGATCCAAGTAAATTTGGATTGGATTGGATCTTCATCTATTTGTTGTCTTGACTTGTTTAAATTTGACCAAATCCGCCTAATTGTCACTCCTAATCTCAGGTTTGAGTCATGCATATGGAAAAAAATTCTTGGTAGGAGCGCTTCCCTTCGAATAGCCCCTACGTAGTGCGAATTCAAACGGCCTCTAATACAAATGTGTGTGTGTGTGTATGCACTCATGCGTGCGCGTGCTGCATAGAACTCGATTCAATAAATATGTATATACATGTTGGTGTGGCACTCAATATATATATATATATATATATATACACACAACTTTCACTTCACATTATGCCTTTTCAACTCCCCTACTCATATATCATGCATGCATCACTAACGACGCAGCTAACAAGCATATATAATAACTATCACCTATTTGAAGGATTCCTTTCCAAATGTGTTTCTACTCACAACCTGATTACCTATAATTATCTCCTCCGGAATAACACACAACAAACATCATAAAGCCAACCATAGCTAATCCGCTCCATCATCAGCCTAATCATAACTAACCATAAGTTCAACCATCTAGACTTTGTGTCTAAAGGCTTATGCATGAAATTTCTCAACAATCTATAAGATATTACATGGGTAAATACATGTCTAACTACTCTGTCAAGAAAATCGAGTCTAACTAGGGGTCAAGCAGCTGTTGAAGAACTCTAAATGCAAGCTTCCAACTCCTTGGGGTGAATCCTAATGAATGTTGACCGAGAACCATTGGGTCTTACCCTTTCTTGCATGGAAATTCCTCTCCTCCATTACCCTCGAGCTTAAAGTGGTTTAGGAGAATTTTTAGACTAACCCTCGCCTATTTTGTCCAAGAAAAGTGGAAAGAAAAAGAATTATTTTTTTTATCAAAGGTTTGATTCCGCCAACCCCGTTATAGCAGCCCTACAGGCACTATTGCGATGTCGCCATAATGGGAGGCATCTCACTATGGCGGGCTGACATCAGCCCAAATCAATTCAAATTTAATAATTTCATCGGGTGCCTCAAAATTTTAATCGGGCTCTGAGTTTCAAGAAATTTTTTGAGACTCCGCACGAGATATATTTAAATAATGACGGATCGGGTCATTTCAATAAACCACTCAGAAATTATGATTGAAACAATTGGATATCTATCTCTACTTATTTTCAAAATTAAATATTTATGAATTAGTGTAGTTTAAATTAGGTGAAAATATTAATTTGGATGAGATTACCTATAAAATTTGGGAAAGATTGAACTTATTTCAAATAATTTTAAAAAATCTAGAAAATGCTTTGTGATAGGTATATATCGTATTGTGTATGTGTACATATTATATATAAATTTTCATTAAGACAATTGCAATGTGTGTATATCAGTATATACATTATGCACGAATTTTCATGAATACACATATAGATGATATATAAGGGATAAATAATATAGTGTGATATACACTAATACAAATAAAAATATACACGAAATTGAGTGGGGATTCATAGATAACATTGAGTTTCAATATGAAATTTAGAGCAATTTTTCTCCAAATCGTCTTCAATACCTTCAAAATTGATAACTCAAGTTCCTTAGTATGTTTTTAACAAAAGCAATATCGTCCAACAAAAACAAAATAAATACGCAGATCAAAAAAAAAATTGGACCAAACTCCAATTATCTTTAATTGTGTTTTTAGGTCCTTATTTGTATAATAAAATGAAGATTTAACAATCTTCATGAATTATGGCATACCTCTTTTTCATTGTTAATTCAGATTTTTTTTTTTTTTTTTAAAACAATTGTTGCCGAATTCGAATTAAAATATACTAAATGTAGCGATCGAAGATTCTAAAACAAGCCCAAAATGCATATCTTTCCCCGTTCTTCGGTGGTGCCTTCAGCGTTGAGGAACATGTACTACGATATTGTACGGCTCGTAATCTTTTGAACAACCAAGCTGATATAAGGATTTTAACTCGCGCCTACTTAGATTTTTCTTCTTTTGTTTTTCTCCCAAAATGCATATCATTTTCAACCTAAAGAGTGATATGGAAGGGGTATAATAATAGAGAGATTAGCAAGAAATTGAAAAATTTAGAGAGAGTAATGAGGGAAAAGGGTCTGATATATTCCTCAAACTTTTCATTTAGTAATATATCCCTTATTATATATATCTACCGTCATAAAAATGGCTTACAATAAGCATATTGTTACAAAAGTGATTTAGATATACCCTTTTATCCAACGGAAGTAAAAAAAAATTGATTTTAAATTTTTTAAAATCGGCTTATTTTGAAATGTATTTTTTAAGTACTTTCCAAAAAAAGTTCTTTTGGTGAGAAAAAGTTTGTGTTTGACTAATAAATTAGAAAGACACTTCCGAATAGCAATTTAAATTTGACAAAAATATTTAAAAGTACTTTTAAGTTTATTTTTCTAGAATATTAATGAGGAATTCTTCAACACCAGTAAGATAAGTATTGAAATCCGAAGTTTATGAGTTCCTTTAGTTTAGTAAAGATAACACATCACATGTTTAAGGTTAATTGTATAAATGAGTTTGAATTCTTGTTATTAATAATCAATGATACAACCTTTTAGTTTTAATATGTTTATCTCATTTGACTTCATACAAACTTTAAAAAAATATAAAAAATGTTTATATTAAATATAGATAGAACAATTAATTAATTCTTTATATATATATATATATATATATATATAATGACTTTTAAATCTTTGTTAATAATATTTATTTCCATGTAGTATATCTCGTAAGATTGCTGACTTGTCACCACCTTACGAGTGAAAACATCTAGAAGTTCTTCACTATCTATTTATTTTTATTTTCTCTTCCATAGATTTGATTTCAACATATTGAAATTATATTTGAAAATTATTTTAATATAAATTTAAATTTCACTCACAAAACTTTTGATTATAATTTTATTGTCAAACACAAGTTTAATCTCTAAAATATCTTTTAAAAAAAAATTAATTTCAACTTTTTTGTTTAAATATTAATTAATTCATGTTCAAACGCTTCATGAGTAGCCTGGATAGATATTTATTTCTACAAAATAAATACAAAATACAATGTCAGAAAATGATCGATAGGTAATCACCAAAAGATATTTTATGTTGCCCTTTTTTATCTAGAAATTGTGCATGAGTAAAGTATACATTCATCTACTCACTTTTTTCTTGTTTTGCTTTTGTTTTATTGGTCTTATTTATTTCACTAATCTTTTAGCCTGGACAATGACAAACATTTATTTACTAGTTGACATAGTCCAAAAATATCTAGAATATAGGATATTTTTGTGCTTTTAAATGCAATTGGTTCTACCTCAAATTGTTACCAATCAAAGCTTGTATAGCCAATAATGTGAAGGCTAGGATAAGTAGTATCAACCCCCCACCCCCCTAAAAAAAAAAAGATGTGCCCTATGAGTAAGGGCAATTGTCATGGAAGCATGAGTGAATGGTCAAATATTTTTGAAAGGATTTAAAAAAATCAATGTAAAAAAGCTTATTATGTGGGTAAGAAAGATTTCGGTCTATCTAATTCAAGTTCAAGACCGTGCCGACTTAAGAGAGCTACATTCGACAGAGTTAGACTCATCATCTCGAATCGAAAATGAAGAAACCTATAGAGAAAGATCAAATCATTCTTTTTCATCAATTGTAGTATCTATGCACCAATCCTTTTAAATTTACAATTATATTTCTATTATAAGAAATGAAGTTTTAACTCGCTTTAAAAGAGTCCTTAAGGTCATAAAGAGAATAAAAATGTAGTGACTACGATTTTTGAACTGGAAATCTCGAGATGAACTTTGAACCTCCTAAAACATCAAGTCAACCTTTCTTGTGTTCACGACATTCAAAACATATATATAGACAAACAATAAAAATATTACCTTATATAAATAATGTAATTTTTTGCAGCGAGGGTACAGATCACCCTCCCGCCTCCTAGATCCGCTATTGTTTGACCTGTTTGGCTGTCAAGTATGATGCCAAAGTTCGAAGTCAAACAATTAGTGCGTTTTCCGAAGATCAAGTATAGTAAAAAGGTTGAATAATTAACTATGAGTTTTATCACTAATCACTATTTTTTTAGAAGTAAAAAAAAAAGGAGAAAACTTTGCTTGAAGAGTGCTCGAGTGTAATGTTCGGCTAGTTAATGAGACAATCTTTCAAGACAATAATTATTTTAGAAGGATAATCAATCGTATAAAAATTGAAACTCAAAACTCCTAACAGAGATAAATAAGGAGAATTTTCCACGACGGAAGAATTAACAAATCCAAATCAATCTCATCTAAAATCATCAACTTTGAATCTATCACATAAAAATTACTTTTCTATTTTATATCACATAAAAATAGTCTAACTTTAGAGTAAATCTAGAAAGTAGGTTTACCTAAGGTAGATCTAAAGTTTGATAGAGCAAGATACTTCTCAAATAAAACCAAATTGTTATAAATGCAAGACAGCTGAAAATTTTGAGCACTACAGCTACTTATCAAAGTGGATAAGACACAAAGTAGGACTAGTCAAAAAATATGTCATTGTCTTTGTTGTTTCAGCTGTACCAACATGCATGTGTATGTGTCATATTAGCTATTCAAATTCAGATTTATTTTAATTCAACATCTAAACACATAATAAAATACTATACTAAATATTTTTATCTTAATTTTGAAAGAAAATTGGTAAAAAGTATGATATCTGGGTCTAACTCAATCCCAAAAGGTAGCTAATGAGGAGAGATGTATCCAAGTTCATATAAGGAGACTAAATTCTCATTCCTCTGCCGATGTGAAACTTCTTAACACTCCCCCGCACGCCCAGACCTCAACTGGAGCATGAACACTTCTAAATTAGGGTCCAACATCGGTGAACAACAAATTCAGATGAGTCTGGCTCTGATACCGTGTAATGATATAACACCTGAGTCTAACTCAACCCCAAAAGTTAGTTCATGATGGAAGGTCTGTTCAAGTTCATATAAGGAGACCAAATTCTCATCCCTCTATCGATGTGGGACTTCTTAACAAATTTGTGTATATTTTCAAATATCATAAATTAATCATTTAAAATATATCATTTTCTTTAATTATACGTATTAATTACGATTGGATATATGAGTTGTGGACCTGCTTAACAGCTCATGTTCTCATGGTCCCTTAGCTCATTTACTTTGTCAATTCTTGTGCGTCGGCGGACCATTTTTTTTATTTTTAAAGAAAAATAATTCATGAAATTGAAATATTTAGAAGGGAAAAAAAATGAATTGAAGTTGTACTTATAACTATATGGAGACTATCATTGATTTTCAATTTGTTGTTGTCAAAAGATATCTAATTATTTTTATAATTAAATATTTTCTAAATGTATTGAACTCTAAACTGTCGTGATTTATTATACTTTTTTGTGTAATTTTTTTTCAATTTTTTTTTTTGAAGATTCTATTTTCGAATTTACATTGAAATCCCTGGTTGAATCACCAAGTAAGTAGTTTTTCTTTTATGCGGGATTGAAATTCTGATCTGAGAGGAATAATATCAGTGAATTGCTTGCCGTTCTTTCGATGATAGAAATATTTGATAGTTTAACCCTCGTACTCTGAATCAAGTTAAACAAACTGAGATAGTCTTACTTGACTTTTGTCCTTTTCCATTTTTGTTCATCAAATTAAAGAAATCCTTATCAGTTGCCATATTTTATTTATTTGTTTCCTATAAAATTGGTGGAAATTGACCTTTAATTTGCCTTTTATAGCATACTTATACATAAGTTTATTAGTTGGAACGATTGATAAGTACATGACACACGACGGCAAGATTTATTTTATTCTATTTTTTTGGGTGGGTTGGGGGAGGTTCCCCATTTGGTGTTTGATATTTGGACTGGATCATTTCAGTATTGTGTTATATTTATGGACGACATTCTTAATAAGATTTTTTTCATTTCTGAACTCTCGAACTCAAGACGTATGATTAAAAATGGAGAGATTTCAACTATATTTCATCATAATTCATATTGATATGACATGAAGAGTTTAAATTCTATCAAGCGGATACTCGATCGAGTTTGTTTTGGAAGATAAATTGTCCACCTGCATGTGCTTATGGGGTTACCTGGTTTAGAGTTTACGAGATGAATAATGCAGAGATTAATAATATAAAGATTGTTATATAAAAATTGTATTGTAGGAATTAATAGTGCATTATATTATAATGTAGAGAGATTAGGAATACATGAATTGTAATGCAAAAAGTATATAATATAATCCATAAATTGAAATGTAGAAGGTAAATCATGCATCTTTTTTATCGAGAGGATTCGGATGAACACCCTCCTCTTGCTAGTGAAGTGCATCGGATAAGCCTAAAATATCTCCTTATTGGCCGGTGTAACTCGTCTCTACTTAACAACTAGAGACATCTCCCTTTCTCCTTTTAGCTTTAGTCGGTCGAGTAGCTTATTCGAACGTTGTGAACTCATTCCTGCTTTTACAATACCAACACATCTTGGCTATCTGCCACAGCATTTCCTTCCCTGTACACATGAGAAAATTGAATTTTTTTATCCCTCAACGATGTAATAGTCCTGCTGACTACATCTGCCCCTGCGTATAGTCACGAAGATGAGACAAGTGCATTAAAATTCTAATGTGTTCTTTAAGAACCCCAAGGGTCACAATTCTTGAGGGGACAATATACAACATATTAAATTTATTTTATTTTTTAAACATCCTCTCAAGAAACATGCTTCTTTCAACTGTTTCTATGATATTTTTGTTATCAAAGGTTAAATCCATTATGAAAAAATAAAAAATAGACTGAAAATTAAGATACACTAATTTTGGTAAAAAAAAGAAGAAGAGAATTCTATCGAAGATAAATAAATAGAAGGCTTTTATAAAAAAATTAACTTCAACCTAGATAATACATAAATAAATGATACATATTTTCATATAGAGTTATGTGTTTGATTGTTGTAAATTATTTTTACTTTATTTAATTATTAAAATAAACTTCATCCGTCCTAATTTATGTGACACTTTTCAGATTTTGAGATTCGATCAAGCTAGCCTATCTTTGACCGTAAAGTTTTTATATATCTTTTAAATATTTTTTATTTGTCAATTTTTGTGATTTATAGTATTTTTTACGTAGTTTACAAATATATAAATTTCATTTCAAAAAATTTGATGATTCTATGCGCAAATTTTCAATCAAACTTAAACATTTTGACTCTTGAAAAGTGAAAAGTATCACATAAATTGAGACAGAAGGAATAATAAATTAACATAATTTGATATAAATATCTGATATAATCATACAGATATTCTTTTTTATCATTTACATACCTCCTGACTTTTTATTAAGGACTTCAATTATAATATCAGTTCTAAAATTCTACTCATGAAGAAGAAAATAACTACTTTCTTCATATCAATTTGTATGATGGTATTTGACTGAATATGAAATTTAAGAAATAAAAATAATAATTAAACTTATGATATAAAATAAGCTATTAATATTTGTGTAATTAATAATTATTTCACTAAAAATAAAATAGATATTTTAAAATTAAATCAATATATATAATAAAATATTATTCTTTTCGAAATCGACTAAAGAAAGAAGCGTGACCTAAATTTGGACGGAGGTAATACGTAAAACTACACTGTTGGAAAAGAATTTACACAGTTGATCATTATAATTTTGCAACTTGCTTACTGTATAGTACTTTTATACAACTATTTGATAGCTACGTTTAACTAAAATACATTTTTTTTAAATATTGGATTTAGCTTACACAAAAAAATTATAGATTTGACTGACATACATATATTTTATAAACACTTTTTACATGGGAAAAGGGCCAAAGATATTTTTGAAGTACTTAATATAGGTTAATTTTATTATTGTTCATATTTTTGGCTCAAAAATATTCTTTTAACTAATTAAAAATTGAAAATTAATTTTCCTACTAGCGGCTGCTCCAAAATAAACTTACATGTGTTGTTGTATCTCATTTTTCTCAAGATTGACGAGATATGTGATAACTCATTTAGAATGTAAAAAAAAAAGAATCGTCACCTAATGAATTTAGGTGTATTAGGACATTATATTACTAAACTAGTTTGCAAATAACTTTCTTTTATTAATCTGTAATCAAAAGATGAAATACGAGCTCAAATTATCTTAAAAAGGAAAGTGTTAGACACTATTATTTCTTGTTGACTATGAATTGTTAAAATTATCTTACAATTTAATCTCAAGCAAACTAAAATCAACTATGAATCGTTATTTCTTGTTGACTACGAGCTTGTTTGACATTGATGTTGGAAGACAAAAAATATTTATTTTTGAGAAAAAAAATTATTTTTTTGAAAAATTAAGGTGTTTGGCTAATTAGTAAATCTGTTTTTTTAAAAAAAAAACAGAAAATTATTTATTTCAAGACCAAAATATCCCAACCATATATACATAATTATCAATATATCTCTTATATTTATTTATTTTTGTGGTGCATTTAATTTATGAAATAATTTTAAATTTATTTTGCTTGATATTATTTAATTATATTTAAACCATCATATTAATATTATATCGATATTTAATAATTTATTTTATTCATCTATGTGTGATATTGATTATAAATTAGAATTAGTACATTTTAATTTTTATCAATATAATTTACAATAGATATTTAAAATATTTTCTCTATAAATAATCTTAATATTAAAAGTGCATTGATACTTATCTTCCTCTTTTTTTTTGTAATTTGACTCTCAAAAGTAATTTTAAAAAAAAGATCATTCAAAAGCAATTTCCTTATCAACAACACTTTTCAAATAAATTAATCAAACACAAATTGCTTTTTTCAGAAACATTTTTCTGAAAAACTATTTTGAAAAAATAGTTCTAAAAATAAACAATTTTTAGCAGTAATGTCAAACAAACTCTAAGTCATTTCATTTAATCTATAAAATACAAATAATAAACATACAATCATGACCTGATCTAGAACTAATAATAAGTAATATTTCATACTAAAAATCCGTTTTAATTAGTTGAATAAATATATAATAAGTTGCAAGTGTTGAAACGTAATGAATAGTTGATTTGCATGATAAAAAATGTTGATAAGTTGTCTTTATTAAACGACAAAAAGATGTCTTTAATATTCTTATAAAAATATGAATTTTTAAATATATTTTCTTTAATTAAAAAAAGAAGAAGAGGAATGACAAATAGGGAAGAGAGATAAAGTTAGAAGTTTTTTTTATGAAAAATATATTTTGAGGATCAAGAAGAATAAAATAGTAAAATGATTATAAATTAAAAGCGACATAAGTTAGAAATGATCGGCTTAAGGCTTTTGGTTAATTTGGTTTATAATTAAATATATGACTTATAAATACTTTAGATTTAGATATTAAAGATGTCAATAAATGTTTAAGAAATGGAAGGTTTTTAGTAGTAAATAGATTTAGTTGTATTAAATCCCATTAGAGTAGTTTCTTTTTGTTTTTTTGTTTCGCTATAAACTTCTCTTTAATAATAAAATGCTTATTTATAAAAAAAATACTTTAGGTATTTATCAAATATATAAATAAATTTTAAAAAATAACTATAAATTAGTTTGACCAATTTATAATCTTAGAATCAAACTATCAATTTATATAATTACTAAATTGTTTGATATACGAAAAGATAATAAGTTTATTTTCAAATCATGGGTCATAAAAATAAATGAATCGAGGAGAAAAGATAGATACTTTCTGAAATTATTTCAATTTAACAGTAATTGATATTGAGTATGTAATTTTTTACTCCATTCGTTCTATTTATATGTCATTATTTTAAATTTCATGTTTCTCATAAAATTAAGTAAATTTACCATTGTGTTCTTATTTGGTGTTCTGTTAAAGTCATGCTTTCACTCAATGAATATGAATTAATTTATTTTGGTTAATGAATTTGACCAATGGACATAATTTTTTTACTTAGTTTTTCTATATTGGTAAAATATATATTTTCAAGACTAATGATTTTCAAGGGTAAAATAGGAAAAATAATATTATTTATGCATTATTTTTGTGAAATAAGAAATATTAAGAAATACAAATTTTATGTAAGAACGACATATAAATAGGGAGTTTTTTTCTAATGAATTCATTGCTATCCTTTTTATGATAAAGAATCCATTGCAATCCAATTTAGTCTAAATTTATCAAATAATTAATCTTAAATAATTTACTCTCTCCTTTCACTTGTCATTTATTTTTAAAATAGATTTTCATTTTTATTTGTCACTTTTGACATATCAAGAAAAGATAATTTTTTTTTTATGTTTTACCCTTAGAATTAAATACTATTCTCCATATCATTTTTCAAGATTCAATACTAAATATTAATTAGTAGAGATAGTGTGGTATAATACCAATATCAATAATTATTTTTTAATAATATACCAAATCATACAATAACAAGTAAAAATGAACAGAAAGAAATATATATCTACTATTCTTTCACATCATGAAGTGAATTTTTTTTTAAAAAGGTATGAAAAGCAAATGGTGAAAGAGTTGTGATGAGATATTATTATTATTATTAATGAGAAATATAAAATTTAAATTATAAAAAATGAAAATAAAAAAAACTTATAAAAACTATTTTCCAAAAATAAGAACAAAAGGTACTACTTACTACCAAATGACTACACAAAGTATACCAAAAGGGACGAAGGTTGCATATTTTCTCTCCCGCCGACAAAAGAAAATATATTTATGTTTTAATTTGTCTGTCTTATCTTTTTTTTTTTTAAAAAAATAATTTATTATAAAAAAAAAAAACTTAAAATTAATTTGATCATTTTTTAATTCCAACATAACACATGTAATGACAAATTTAAGATTTTTACTAAGAAAATTTGAAAAATAAAAATATAATATCTCAAATTTAAACTTAAAACATCAGAGTGAATTTTCAATACCTTAAACCACATCAATCTCTAATCTCATGCTCGCTCAGGAGATTCAAAATCAATATAATCTTTTGTTGAAAAAAATCGAATAAACACCTTCACAATCCTCTAAATCCACTCCTACTCACATGCCACATTTAAAATAAAAAACTCTAATATTTAAATTTTTATAATTAATTAAACTAAGATAAATAAATTAAAATAGAGAGATTCGACACTTGTCCATAATATTTCTTCCGTACTTGCTGGCCCCAGACAGCGTAAGCTGTACCTTTACACGTACTCACTCATCTCTACTACATAGCCCCCAAACTTCCAACTTTATAAATTCACCATTTTCACACCTCAAATTCATACCAATTTACTTTTTTTCTTCTTCTTGCAATTTCTACCACAAACTGTTGTTATTATAGTAGAAATATGGAAAATCAATATTATGCACCACCACATTCAGATGCATCTAGGCCGTCGTTAGGATTTACTTTGGGTACTGCTGTACTTTTGATTGTCATTTTTAGCTTGAGTGGCATATTCTCTTGCTGCTATCACTGGGAGAAGCTCCGGTCGCTTCGTCGATCGTTCGCTGATCTCGAATCCGGCCTTGATCCTACTTCTATGAAACATAAACAAAATCATATGGTAAGTTTTTTTTTTTCATCTACGTACTTATTCAGAATTTAAACTTAAGCTTTGAACTCATTATATTTCATCATGTCAAAATATGACTCCAAATTTCAAAAACGTAGATTTTCGAGTTTCTAAGTGTAAACTGCGAAAGATCAAACAGAACTTTTATTTATTCATATTTTAATGAAATTTTACGCGAAAGTACTGAATTGAGATTGTATATCTTACTTGGATTCAGTTTTAATTGTTTATTAATTATTATTATTTTTTTGCTCTGTTTTTCTTTTTAACCAGAATTGGAAACAAAGCCAGGGTCCAATTTTGCCAGCAGTTTTAATGCCAGGTGATGAATTTCCAAAATTCATAGCAATGCCATGTCCATGTCAGTTTCCGACACCGGAAAAAGTCGTTCATGAGTTGCAGAAATTGCCGCCACCGTTGCCTTCGCCGCCTAAGCCGCCGCGAACGGTGGCCGCAGTACCTTTCTATTAGTTAAAAAATAATATTCAATTTTATGGAGTTGGCCAATGTGTAAATTAGCGTATAGAGTTGTAGTTCCAATCGAATTCCCAATCTTTTTTTTTTTTAAAACTTGTGAATACTAATGAAATCTCAACAATTCCATTTCTACTTATGTACACTTTTCTTCTTTTTTTTTTTTTTTTTCACCCGATTCTGTTTTCTGTTTTCGAGTTTGATTATTTCGAATTTACTCTGAAAATCTCCAAAAGGAAAGGGAAACATTTTTCTAGAATCAAATTTGAATTATCTGATTTAAAATGAATAAGTACTTATTAATTATACTTAACTTGTGATGATAAAATATATTAATTAGAAGGTATAATATTAGAAAATAACAAATTAATCAAATTGTACATTTTTTGAATTAAGGATAAACATGATAAATTAAGTTGAGAGTTGTAAATAAATTAAAATAAGAAAAATTATCCTATTTTGTCACATTAAAACAAGTAAACTTGCCCAATAGAAAATTATTTTGATAGATAAGTTTTGCTATCATAGTAGGTAAAATTAGTTACTTTGATGTGGTAAAATATAATTTAATAATTTTATTGTTAGAGTGAAAAAAGCTACTATGCGAAATTTCTTATATATAAAAATAATAATCGTCGGTAAAAATGACATAGAATTACAAATAAATATTGAGAGGACAATAAAACCAATTGACCGATAAAATTGGGAGGGAGTGTTAGATTTCAAATATTTTTTCTTAATTTCTCATTCAATATTTGATATTCGCATTAAAATTTGACTATGTTCGGATTACGCATTGTAGGACCTATTTTAAAGGTAAAGCTTCCAACAAGATCTTTTTCATATAAAAAAAGCTTGAACACGAGACTTCTGATTAAGAATTGAAAGATCCCAACCATCTCATCCCGACTCATTAATACTAGATGCCAGATATACGAAGGCAGGAAACACAATGATATCCTTGGGTATATGCCAATGCCATTATATATATATATATATCTGATTAAGCAATTGTGCTATAATAGAATTTTTTAGCACAAAACATCTCCCCCAAAAGAAAGAAAACAAGAGACTTATTCTCAAAATTCGAATTTTTTTGTTGTATTATTGCAAATCCGAACCAAGAATAAGAATGATATAATAGTTGAATTATTGAAAACAAGAACCAAGAATATTAATGAATATGGTTGTATTATTTCAAATCAGAACCAAGAATATTAATGAATATGGTTGTATTATTGCAAAAATAAGAACCAAGAATATTAATGAATATGGTTGTATTATTTCAAATCAGAACCAAGAATATGATAAGATTAATGCTACTATTTTCTCGATATCAAAATAACTGTCATATTTTTCATTTACACACCTTATAAGAAAATATTTATCAGACGTTTGATTACGTTATTCTTATATGTCTTGAAACAAAATATAAACTTTCCTAGCAAACTACATATTTACTCAATTTATGCGCTTATAAAATGTTTATAGTTTTTAAGAACAATTATCGCTAAGAGTAAATTGGAAAAATAAAAATTAATTAATTTTATTTTAAATATTTAAAATGATAAATATTTTGAGATAAATATATTTAGTAAGAATAATTCTCTTATTTTGAAACGGAGGAAGTAAAAAAAGTTCAAGTGTATCGTTTTCATTTTTCCTCTTGAGGTCATGCACCCTTGATATGTTTTATGCCTTTTGTTACCGCTTACTTCGATTTATCAAACTCCTTTCTATGATATATTCTATTCTTCTATCTTAATTATCTGACGGGTGATGTATAACTGAAAACATAATTTAAAAAAGTTATAAAAATTTCAACACGTAACGAAGTAATATTAAAACGTACGATCTTAAACATATATATATATATATATTAATTGCTTATATTTATTGAGTTCACTTGGATCGAAATCATTTTATCGAAAGAAAAGTAATTAAAAAGCCACACTTAAATCTACTTAGACTTGATTAATAATCCGCTTATCATAGAAATTATTTATTTTTAAAAAAATCACTTTATTTGAAAATTAATATTTAATCATGAAAATTTTACAAATTCAAAAAATAACTTTTAATCTATTTTTTCAACTCATTTTTAGATTTTGATGTTATATTTAACTATGAATATATTTTTTAAAAACATATAATTAAACACATATTAATCTTCAACTTCATAAATTCCGAACGAAGTGGAAATATAGGCCAAACACAGGGGGTGTATACGTCACATGTCCTAAATTGACATATCAACATTGAGAAATCACAACCCCAACTTAATTCGTTCGACCAATCTACTCATACACTAAGCTACCAATAATCCAATATATTCCAATATTATTATTATTTTTTTTAAAAAAAAAAAAATTTAATAAGCACAACTATTACTATTTCATAAAATCAATGCAATAGTTTGTGAATGAATGATTACATTATTTTTTTTGAAGTGAAAGCCTTGGGAAAAAAAAAAAAGATTTAAGTGATATGCTATAAGTAGTATAAAAATTTCCATGAAGTGATATCCACCCAACTTTTATTCTTCAATTTTATCATTACATTATTATTTCATATGGTTTAGTTATTTTACTATTTGATACAGTACTTTTCTGTCTTCAATATTTTATGTATGGACTCTTCTAAAAATTGTTTTCTTGAGTTGAGGATTCAGCCAAAATAGTATGTTTTTAAATCCACAGTTCCACACACATCTCACCCTCTCCAAATTCTATTTATATGACTAGACTGAATATATTTTTAGGAAGATCAATAGTATTCTCATTTACACGGCTCAAACTTTCAATCTATACCGATTTATATATTGAAGGTGTTGAACCACGCTTGAACAAACTTCACTTATCGAGGTCTACACTAAATATATTGTTGTTTGTTATAAAATTCTTACTTATTACTAAGATTTCTCAGACATGAAGCTCTTAATTTGTTGCCTGCATTCTTTTGAAAACTTATTTTTCTTGAATCGAGGGTCTATCGGAAACAACATATCTACTCTTCAAAAATTTAAGATATTATGCGCACACTCACACTCATAAGACCCTACTTCGTAGATTATACTAAATATGTTATTGTTATAAAATTCTGACTCTACTACTGATTATAGTGTAAGAAAAATTGAGAAAAAACAAAAATAAATCTTAGTATATATTTTTCGTATTCCAATTATACCCCTGACCTAATTTTTCTGTAGAATGAAAGTGGCCTATTTTGTTCCTTTTTTCCATGGAGACACCATCTTCTTCCCCCACCACTTAGCCATGTTGATGTTTTTAGTGCTTCTTTCATCCCATATATAATGTAATCATTTCTCTTCTTCTTGTTTTTTCTTCAACTATATTTTCACTTTTTTTCGTCACCAAACGACCCCTCGCCGCTTACGTTTCGCCCCTTCATATTTTGAACACCAAAAGCCAATTAAACAAAATCTCCAAACCCTTTTTTCTATTGATATTTTTACTATTTTTATTTTTATGTCCATACGATATCTGCTTATTTATATATCTAATATCTCTTTTGTGTTTTGTTGATGTGGGACTTTTTAATTTAAGCTGAGGTGTTACATACACCCCCTCTTATGGACTCAACGTCCTCGCTGACGCAGCATGAGATTTGCCTAGATTCAGCATTGAGGTTTTTCCAGCCTTACTGAGACTTGCCTAAACGCAGTTGAACTCTAGCCCCATATCGATAAGGTTGACACAAAAGTGACTCTGATACCATTTGTAATGGCTTATCCCGCTAGTGATGTCGTCCGGTTTGAGCCTGTACCTGCACGACTTTAAAGGGTGTTACTAATGTGTAACACTTGCTTACTTATATAACCAACATTATCTCTCATGTGTTTTATCAATATAAAACTTCTTATTTTAAATTGGGGTAATACATTTTATTATACGAAATATGTTAGTTTTTGTTCAACATAAGCTGAATAATGTCTAAATATGTGTCTATAGACTCTAGATATTGGTATTTTTTGAGATTTGAAGAAAAAATTGTTATTTAAAATTGAAGTTAGAAAAAAGAAAAGAAGGTATTTCAAAGCTAAAAAGTTATGTTTCATAAAAATAAAGTTGAAAATTTGTGAGTGATGGCTTGAAATACTTAAAAAAAATAAAAAAATCTTATATACTAACATGTTTTCATAGTTAACTTCAAGAGTATGAATCAATATCTTCAATATATGACAAATGATAAAATTAAGATATTTCATATATCGTAGTATAATAATATTTTAAACATTTTTTCCTCTTTAATTTATATTCGGTACGTCAAAAAAACAGGATAAGAGTTGGAAAAGGAGGATACAATGAGATAATTCTATTAGTTAAATAAAAGAGCATATCTCTATAAATTAAGTCCAATTGCATGCCTTTAGTTATAGGTTGTGGTGGAATGATTGAGATCTCTTTGCTGTTAATTAGATCTAGGCTTCGAATTTGAGTATTGAATATGAGAAAAAATCTATTAGGAGCACCATCCTTAGAAATGGCCATGCAATATGTACATTCAGACTAGTCGAATTTCAATATGAGTACTGAACACTAAATTAATAAAAAAATAAAAAAGAATTAAGTCCAATTGTGCCTATTGCTTTCTATCTTTATTCGAACAATTATAGAACCTAATCCATTACAATTTTCTATAAATAACACATGGATTAAATTGGACGTTTTTTTTTAATGATAAGGTGAAGATAATATTGGATATTAATATATATAGATGCCTTAGATAAAATACACTTTCTACTCTAGGATAAACAAACAATTCTTTCCATCTTAGTTTTGTCACTTCACAATATGAGAATCACCATATTTAGAGAAAGAAGGACATATACCTAAATAAATTTGACATTTAACTTCCAAATACAAATACTATAAAGTTTCATTACGTAATTTAGTCCAAGATTTTTTAATCCAATGGCAAAGCTTCATAACCTTTAATAATCAATCAATATGCATGGCAAAATGAAACATTCAGACGGTGACACAAATTCTCAATCAACTCGATATTGATATATAAAGTACCTATGCTCCAAAATTATCTATAATTAGCTTAGACATGAAACAAAGAAACAAATCATTTCTTAATGATCAATACTTCTACCACTAAAAAATCGCTATTTTTGGCGAATAAAAAATCACACGTCTTATCTTTCCAAATCTAATATGATAAAAAAAATTGAGGATATATGTCCTCTTTTCTATACTTTATTTAAAATTCGTAGAGGTTTATAAATTTTGTCCCCTTAATTCTACTCTTTGAATTGTTTATTTTTTATAAAAAAAATTTAACTAAAGAGACTTTACCCTTTTTTTTAAACGTATGTAGATGATTCACGGGGTAGATCTAGGTAATCGAAAAATCAAGAACTTTAATATTTTAATGATCGAAATGTGTTAAATATATATTAAAAATATATCTGCTGAAAACTCAATAACAAAATAGACTCTTGATCTAGCCGAAGAAATGAAACCAACTTAAGCTTTGCCAGCCTCTTGAGTAAGGGTTTGATTCTCCTTAGCTACGTATATATATATAGTAAACCTTCTTTTAAAATTTATGATTTATGAAAATTCATAAATTTCAAATCTACCGAACCCGCGAATTCTTGATTGTTGGATCCATCAATTGAATTGGACCCCTACCCAGCCATCTCAACATCAATATGACCCATCAATCAAACATAAAGATGTTATAAGCCATCAGTTCCCAACGTCCCAATAATATGTTTTCAAATGCTGAAGGGATATTATCTCATGTTGTTTGTTTTGAATACACACACTAAAAGTCAAAACAAGCTGTCCATTCTCGTGTCGTGTGATTTATAGGCCATAAGTTTGAGTTATGAAAATATCAGTAATGTTTTTATTAGGACAAAATATTTACATTACACTTTTTAGGTGCGACTCTTTTCCAGACTTTATTAATGCGGAATGATTTGTGCATCGAGTTGTCCTGCTCTATCAAATTCTTTAATTTCAAGTTATTTTGATGTCTTATCCAATGTCTAATATTTATATTAAGTACCGACTAATCTAGATTAAGAAAACTCTCTCTACCAATTTATTTTTTCATATACAGAACTCAAAATCGAGACTCGGATTAATTTCAAACTTCCAATTGCATGGATGATGAACCAAGTAAATAGGGCCCTTTGGGTCCCTAGATGTCACATGAAAAAAAAAAAAATGTCGTGAGAGGCAGCTTCTAGTGGGTGATCAGTGATTTAATCTTTAAAAAAATTAGGTCATGATGTAACATATAAATTGTTAACTTTTGCTTTTTCTTTTCTATTTGTAATTTTCTTGTAGATACAAATTGAAAGGTTAGTGTCTAAACCACATGTTAAATTTACATTCATAAATATATTTTAAGGCTTTTAACACATTTAGCTGCTCGATTAAAATAATTATAATGATCAATAAAATATACACCAATTTTGTATATAATGTATTATACTATATACATTTTTCGACTATTATAATATATGGTTAAATAGTGTAAAAAAACCTATAGTTTTCTAATAATCTACTCAAGGTAGAATTTAAGTCATTATTATTAGAAAGAAAAAAAAACCACTATTCGAAAATTTAAATATTCATAGAGATTGCAGCCAGCTGCCAAATTTCAAAGAGGTGGGATAATGACCATTTTACTCCTCTAATAAATTTTAATTTTGATCTTGTGATATATGAATCCAACAAAATTAATTTTTTATTAATTAAAATATATGATTTTTTATTTCTTTGTGTAGAAAATATGTTATATTTATACAATTTTGAGGAGTATATTATCTCCAAATATGGAACAACAATATAAACTTACATAACATGTGGACAATCAAATGGTAGAACGATTAGTAAATTTAAATATTTGTGATCGTTCACAAATAAAAATTATCAAAAGTGTATATTTTAAATAATTAAAGGTTAAATGTGAATTCAGTTTAAAAAAAATGTGAATGGATATTTCAATATAATCTTGTGCAACGACATGACATAACACTTCGTCTAAAATAAAGTTATATCTATTCTATAATATAATGGTAGGGTCTGAAATAATTAAAACAAAACAAAATAATATTTTTCGTTATTAGATTATTAATTACATTTCTATGAACGATTGATTATAATTGTCTCTAAAGAAATGATTTAATAGGGTAAAAAAATAAAATAAAAACATAGAAATGCTAAAAGTATAGTGGAAGTCCTACGGCCCTTGAATCTATTTAAGCCTTGCATTAACTTTTCACAAAATATATATTATAAATATTCAAGAATGTCTCTATCAATACCTAAGTTGTTGATGTAATCCAAGATATCTACTATAGAAGAAAACAGCTAGTGAATCATAGTGTAAGTAGGGTCACAAGTGTGACGCCACTCCATTAAGTTGTCTGAACGAGATAGACAAGGATATTTTAAGTTTTATATATATAAAAAATAAGAATAGTTAATATTTTTTTGATTTCTCACTTGTTATTTGAAGTTTTCATTAGAACCCTTACTAAATTTGAATTACGAACTGTAGAGCCCATTCGGAGTTAATTCCTCTAACATGATTTTCTTCATATCTAAGACTCAAATTCAAGATCACTGTTTAAAGGTGGAGCAGTTTCATCATTGCACCACAACCCATGTTGGTGGAGTAGCTAATATCATTATTTTTGTATAAAATAGTTCTTTAAATTAATAACCTTTCATAATCAACACACGTGATAAAATAACTTTGTATTTAATCTCAAGATTATTATCTCTTATTCCATCAATCAAAATCGTTTGGTACATAAATTGAATTATTTTAAAATTATAGTCTTGAGATATCAATTATAATTCCTGAACTAATATATCTCATGTCAGGGTAAAATAATCTCAAGTTAGATGTAATAATATTTTAAGATTAAGTTTAATTTTAAATTTATATAAATATATTTTATCGTCAATCAAAATATGATATAAATATGTTATTTAGTAACGTAAAATATTTTGTGCATCTGAACTATCTCTGCGATGCATCATGAAGGGAATAACATTAAATATATTATCATCAGTAAAAGTGAGTTCTAACATCTAGTAATCCAATATTAGTATACAAAATGTGCAAAGGTAGTTTGTCATTTTCTTAATCCAATTTAATTTTGTAATCTTTAAATTAAGAGTGGGTACTTAACGGATCGTGAAAGCAATCTTGTATAAAGTTGAGCATAGAGGTCATACGACTTTTATGATAATTATAATCATTTATATTAAATCATATTTTTTAATTCGTTAATAAAGGATCTAAAACTGACCTAATTAAGATCTTTTATTTGCAATTATATACCTGTTGATGCACTTATTCTTGTTTTTATATATGTTTGAACTTTGTTTAGTTAAATATCTGAATTTAAAATGATTACCTTGTAGTCTCACAACTCAAGATTATTCCCTCCATCCCATAATATTGATTACGTTTCGCTTCATAAGAGTCATGATTAATATTTTAAGATGTATATTTTTATTCTCGGTTGAGGGGAGCATAATTGTAATTTATAATATTTTTATATAATTTTTAAGTATATGAATTAAATTACTAATCTAATCCTACTTAGTTCTGAAAATTAATCAAATTAATTCCCGAAAAGCGAAACAAGATTCATGTTGGATATTAGGAGAGGATGAAGGAGATGAGGTTGAGGGCCGAGGAGGGGTTGCATGAACTCTTAGCACGTTTCATTTTTCGTGGGGACATGAATTAACATGACATATTCAAGAGGAGGTGTCATGGTTCATGCTATTTGTAAATGACATAATATTGATGGATGAGGCACGTGATGAAGTTAATGACAGGTTGGAAGTTCGGAGATACACCCTGGAGTCTAAAGGGTTTAGCCGTTTAGGTTGAGTAAGACTAAGACAGTTTTTGGAGTGTAAGTTCGTGACACAACCCATGTGACATATTTGAAAGTGAGAATTGATACACAAGTCATCTCCAATAAAAGAAGTTTCAAGTATCGTGGGCTAATAATCCAAGAAAATGGGAAGATTGGTAATGATTGTGCACATCATATTGAAGCAGAGTGGATGAGATGGAGACTCACATCCGGTGTCTTATGTGATAATTTAGAATATGCTATCAAAACTTAAAGATAAATTTTATAAAGTGGTTATTCGACCAAATATTTGTATCGGGCGAAGTGTGGCCAGTCAAAAACTTGCACATCCAGAAGATGAAAGAAGAGGAAATGAGGATATTGAGATGGATGTGTTTGCATATCCTAGGAGAGATAGGATTATGAACGATGATATTTGAGATAAAGTGAGAGCGGCCTCTGTGGTGGACAAGATGAGAAAAGCGAGACTAAGATGGCTCAATCATGTGAAGAGGAGATGCACAAATGTTCCAGTGTTGATTATGGTGGGTATGAAGAGAGGTAAAGACATGTCAAAAAAGTATTAGGGAGAGATGATTAGGCAGGACATGGTACAACCTCAGCTTACCAAACACATGACCCTAGATAAGAAAATATGAAGGTCGAGGATTATGATAGAAAACTAGTCAAAAGTCTAGTGTTGTCTAGGCTCCCTAATCAATCAAACTATCTTATCCTCTGATTTTATTATTGCATGTTTTTTTTCTTCATATTTAAGTTGCTATCTTTTCAGACTTGTAAAATTACGTTGAATATGAAAATTTTAATTTGTTTTATAATTGAAAAATATCTATAAACTAGTTGGCATACAATGTAAAATGAGTCTTCAATACTATTTCTTTCTTTTTAAGTAAAATATCTCTCCCAAAGAGCATAAGAAGGTCTCTAGATTTTTGTTTCTAGGATTTTTCGAAACTATTGCTCCTACACTAGTAACAAGTGCAAAAATAATTGACTTGTCATATTATCTTGTGTGGATGTGAAGTGGTCTTCTGCAAATGGGCTGGTCCATGGATTTAGACATTACAAAGAGGCCTTGAGATGTTGCAGCCCACGTAAAGTACATAAAGGACATAGTGCATTTAAAGGATGTCACACTACTATTGGGTCGACAAAAATATTATTACACGTGTAGCAGCTTTATTGGTCGACAAAAATATTATTACACGTGTAGCTTTATTGGCAAGAGGCAACCTTCACTTGATGATGATAAGAGTACGGGTGGAGCTAAACAAGTAATTGTCTTAAAATTCACTGAATATGTGTAGGTTATTTAGTACCCCAAATATGATTTCATAAGATCTAGTTTTGTTAAAGTAACAGATTCTAACCAACTGCCAAGAATTCTGTTGGCATTTAGAGACTTATTTCATGTATAATTTTACCTGTTATTGGACAAGAGGGAGGAACACTTGGAGCTAACCAGGAAACTTGGAGTTTTGAGTTTTGTTAGTCATCAATAAGAGAGAATTACTGGAATATAGCAGGTTTAGATAATAGCATTTCCCCAGATGCATTGAACAGAAATCAATGATAAGTTGAGAACCATTAAGAATATTCAGTTGGCTAATCATGAACATTGCCATGGTATATAATGCCATAGATCTTGAAAATATTAAAATTGCCTAATAAGTTGAAAGATGGCCAAGGAGGAAAAGAGACTGGACAGTGCCAAATTGACTGTGTTGCACTTGTGTTTGGAACTAGAGAACAATTGCACTCTTCTCACTACTTAAGTATAGAGAGCAACCATGGAGAGTAATTCAATCTTTATGTTGATGGGTGATAAGAAATGATTTGTTTGATTATGGTGGTGGTCGGTCTAGCTTGCATGCACCTACACTATTCCACCAAAACGATAGGGCCTGGTCAAGAAGTTGACAACCATGAGGTCTCACATAAAAGAAAAATACTAGTAGATGATATCTTTCCATCTATCTAAAGCCTTGGTGGGGATACCTGTGCTGGTGGGAGGTAAAAGACACAAATCACTGCTTTTCAGCCTATTCGCGATATCCCCCACAGCCACCACCACAAACAATACTTATCAACTACCTTCCACAACATCCCCCATAGCCCCCACCACAGCTGCCACAACTACTGTTTTATAACCTTCTTTCTAAACTCTTCCATAGCCAATACTGCCAATGCCCAATGTTTATATACCTGCTCTCTATTCTGTCCCCACAGCCAACACCAAACTGCTACAAGAACCCTCACTACATTACCGTAACCACTACCACTACCTATTGTGTCCACTGTCACCTCCTTTAGCGACATCCCTTTAACAGCAGCACATTCACTGCACATGCTAGTTTCTTAGAGTTGTAAAATTCTTTTCTTTCTAGCAGGCTACTGCACTCATCCTTTCTCAAAGTATCGAAAGTGTAAAGCTGTTATGTTACCAGGAGAAAGCAATCACCCCTCTTCACCAGCTGATCTTCAAAGAAGATAAATGCATCTCTTGGAATCAAAAAAATATATAGAGTTGCAAACCAACATCGTGCTGTTCATTCAAAAATAAAACTTATGCGACTGCTTAACTATTGTAACTTTACATAACTTTATCCACATAATAACATGCAAGTGTCCTCTTTGATGTTCAGGTTAAACTTCATAGTAGGAACACAAGAGTTGAACAAATTATGTATCCAGGTATTAAGGGAGGTACTAGACTGAGGATACGTGGAAGGTGGTGCTCACCAAATACCAACCATGCATGGCCAACATTGTAAGAGAGCTTGAAGATGCCATGATCATAGAAAACAATGCATCGGAATATATGAACTTCGAAGTCCATTGAAAGCTTTGGGGGATCTAATCATTTCTCTATAGAAAGATCCATTAACCTTCCACCCACTAAATTTGAAATAGATCCATTCATCACCTCCTTTCAAAACCAGCTCCTCCACTGCCGAGATAATTGTTAAGCAGAAGGATTACGGCTGTTGCAATATATAACAGATTCAGGTGGGAAGTTTCTCAAACAAATAATTACTCCTTCAAATTCCTTTAACTTAAACCGTCCCTTATTTATTCATGGAAGAAGATTCTAAAATGTAAGAGAGCTTCCAAATAAATGCCCTTTACTAATAAAATCCAAGCATTGGTTTTTTCCTAAGCATGGCACAAGAACACATGCAGCTTGCTATAGGTCACTGCTCTGGGTCATTCAATTACTGAAGCACTAATCTATCAAAGAATAAGATTCAATCCACAACAAATCTGAAACTTCACATCTCACATCAATGAAAAGCCGCACAATCCAAACTTAGGGTTCAGCCGACATCAAACAACAGGAGATTTTATCTATCTAACCCCTGATAAGTAGCATCACTTCTTTTATAAAAGTAAAAAAGAAATAAGAGAAACTTACTCTAATCACCCTCAAATGTAACCGTGTATGTTAAAAGATTGTGCAGCGATTCACAGCTTATTAAGGGCTTATCTTTCCATGATAACAATGGCATGCGTACTTTGAAGATTATATGAAATGAGTTGAGATCATATAGCCGAAATCCTTGGGTCAAAAGATAGGATAGAGTTCTTGATTAGTCACTGCACACATGTTGTACTGAGTCCAAGAAATCCCTTTCTCAACCCCACTTTGGCGCAATATTCAAACAGCATCTCGTGAAAACATAGATCATTCATAATTGCTAGAGGGAAATAAAATTTCACTAGTAGGAGATGGCGAGATGCCTAAACTGTAAACAAGAATTGCGACAACAGCTAGTTTGAATTAGAAGGACATTGAACTTAATGAACCATCAAAAGGAAAGTTGAAATTCTAAATAAACTCAGTAGCTTTTTTATGCAGTACATAAATAACCCAGCCTGTGAGAATTTGTCCTGTTGCAAGTCGAAAACTCGGATAAAGGAAGAGAATTATGGTAGGTTGACGGCCAGCAAGAAATTAGTCATTATATCATGAATCCTCACAAGCTATTAAAGATTAATATAACCAACTTCAACTAGTTTAGAATTGAGGCGTAGTTAACATAAAGAAGATGGATGGACAGAGTAAGTTATGTCAAAGTTTCCAGGCACCATACATGTATGTAGGGTGTTAAACTTTTACTTTTATGTTCTTTATTCAGCAAGTAGGGTGTTAAGTTCCATAGGATCAAAATAAAGAAAAGAGAATAATTAACCTAAATAGCTGCCCACCCAACTGCTTAAACTAAAAATAGCCGGTGGATGTATAATATATGATTAATTCATGTATAACCGTGGATAATATATGTGTAGCGTTTAGGAAAAGTAAAATGTGAATCTGGTTGGCTATTTGTGTTAAGATCCCAAAATCAAATATGGAGGGAACAAATGAAGTTGGAAGGAATGAGAATACTCATTGCCCTGGAAACCCTTTCATTTCAGGAATACACGAGCTTTCAGCACTCAAAGTTACAGTGATACAACAGGTCAATGAGGTCTGAAAAAACAAGTTTCATGTCTTCATAAAAATGAGATATGTCTGATAGACAAGAAAGCAAGGCGATCATGTTGAAGAGCTGATTAGAAAGCAACTTGATTCAAGGTGTCTCTGGATTGAGAGATCTGAGAAATATGTTGCGAATGAATTATCTCAGATTCTCTTTCTTTTCTTTTTTGACAAGTGATGAATTATCTCAGATAAAAGAAACTAGAACTCAAGGCTGCTAAGCCACTGAGAGGGAGCTGATACAATCTGAAGGAGAATGACACCATTTACAGGGGATAGATTGCTCCTACTAAAAAGATATATCGAACATTTGGACTTAAGAGAGCAGTTAGGAGTTGAAGTCCCATCAAAACATCTTTTGTTCCTTTCTGCCCATAGACACCAAAAATTACGAGCTGGGTCATCCGCCAGATCTTCCTAATGGACTTGTCCACTTTCCACATACTCCAACTTCCAACTAGAACTAAAACTTATTACTATACTCCTATAAGTCCATTACAAATTAAACATTAATATAATCTTATAACTTTGTAAATAAACAATGCTCAATCTAAGCTACGAGCCTGGTGGCTAGTATGAAGAAGGCAAGGGAAAAATATGTAAACTCTAGCAGTCAATACCTAGTAACCCTTCATAGATAAATCAACCATGTTAACAATAACCAGTCTGGAATATAGCTGTATGGTATATGGCTAGCAAGCTATTTCATTCTCATGTCCAACCTTTCATTATGTTAAACTCTGTATTGAAAACGATAATTCCCTTTGTCCCAATTTATGTGTCTACTTTCACCTTTAGTCTGTCCTAGACAGAATGTCATACTTCCTTATTTAGAAACTATTTAACTTTAAACTTTCTATTTTACCCTTAATGAGGATTTAAAGCTAGACACATCTCTGACTCGTTTTAGACAACTTCAAAGAGTCTTTTTAATTTCTTAATCTCTGTGCCCGGTCAAACAACGCCACATAAATTGGAACGAAGGACGTATTAAAAACTGCTACAAGTCAGGAAGTCCTAGTTAAAGCTTCTATGTCCAAGTATGATCTAGAAACCTCTTTATTTACTTCAAAAGATAATTCTTTTAGTATTACAAAGAAGCAGGATGGATTAGAGGATTCACATAGATGACACAACTAGTTTTAGTTTAAGCATCGTTGATTGGTTACCGACTACAAGAATGACATTTCACATGATTGTATTACATAACAAGTGAGTAGAAAAACAATGAGAAGGTAAAATGATCATTTTTTTTTCCAGAGAAGGTAAAGTAACTTTTATAAATGAACAAGCACGAAGTTCCTATTTCCACATATACAATCTCCATCACACATGAGCAATGAACCAACTCAAAGAGAAAAATAAGAGACTGAGATCCAGCAGATTAAAGTTCCAAGAAGCCATATGAAGAAAACAGGCAAGAATATCGAAATGGCATTACAGAAGGTATAAACAACATTTGGTTCGTATTAACTAGGTCAAAAGACTAAGATGGTCTTGAAGAATTTATAGTAATGCTTTGACCCCTCAAATCAACTTATCATTCCTATTTCCACATATACAATCTCCATCGTGCATTAGCAATGAACCAACTCAAGAGCATAGTAGTTTTAGCAAACTGAAAAATTAGACGAAAGAAACTGTAGATCCAATAGGTATGCATACTTTCAGCTACTATATTCCATGAATCATTTCCACAAAAATTGCGACAGATTATTAACTATCCGAACATAATGTACTTGAATAGAGCCGAATTTCACACAAATTCATATAGCTAACCTAACTAATTCAGGCACATTTGATTGAGATTTTCATAAAACAAGGACTTTTCACAAATATGATCTCCAAAACAAAGCAATCTATTTATAATACAGAATTAAAGTAGCTTACAGATAGAGAGTATTAGTACAATGCTGCATCATTTCAAACATTAAAAAGAGCTGGATTAGCAGTAGCTGTACTGACTTGGACTTCAAGCAGTTCCAAACGACGTTCCAGTGTATCAAGCTTCTCATTCAGTGTCGCCAATTTACTCTTCGTCGTCGCCTCTGAAAATACAACAAAATCAACACCGAAATCGCTTTAAAAACAGGAATTTAACAAAAACGAAAATTTGCCCTAAGGAGATTGAATGAGTTAGAGAAATTTACCGAATTGGACGAGGAAATCGAAGAGTTTACGGACGTTGAGGGAGATGTGAGATATGAATTCACGATTCTCCCAATCTGCTTGTACTGCTATGCCTACATTCACCGCATTTGTTATTCCTCCGGCTCGAGCCATTTCTGGTCACTGCTTTCCGATCAACGGAGAAGAAAGAGAGAGATGTGGAACGAGAACAAACAATTCTGCAATGATTACTTTTCCCCCTTTTGTTTTAGCTCCTACTCACTCACGTTGTAAGTTAAGAAAAATGGAGGAGATAGTGATTACCTTCTTTATTCTTCAAAGGCAAGCATCTCTGCTTGCAAGTCTTTTCAAAAAGGGAAAAGAACAAATATATTCCCGACCTATCGTAAATGGTATACAAATATCATTCATCATATTTTTGGAGACTTTGGTGCCTTACCGTTCAAAAACTACGGCATATTTTCCTTTCCCTCAAACAAAGACCAAATAGGAACATATGGCGCAATCCTATAGAGGGACCTGATTTGACCAATTAATTAAACCCAAAATTTTAAAACCCACTCATATGAAATTGAAAAGCACTTGAACCCAGTTTCATCACAACCCGGTGACTCACTACCCGACGAAAGAAGCTTCATTCTCTCTCTCTCGAGAACTGTGTCGATGAATTATCCGACGATCCAGATGATGAAGTCGACGACGATGTCTTCAGACTAAGAATGTAGTCTTGTAGAATATTGACGACGTCTTTGAATCGCTGGAGATAGAGTAAAGATCGAGCTTTTGAGATACAGATATTCTCCGTCATATTTTTGGGATTTTGTGTCCACGCCGTCCAAAAACTAGAGCATATATGCCATTTACTCTAACGGAAGACCAAATAGGGACATGTGGCGCAATCCTACGTACGAAGGGACCCGGTTTGACTAATTAATTGAATCCAAAATTTAAAACCACCTAAAACATGGATTACCTCCCAAGAAGAGCTTTAGTTAACGTCATGGCAAGATGTGGATATGCTATCAAGCATTATCCAAGTACATCACCTCAATCACATTAACACCATGACTCACTCCAAAGTATAACCTCAATCGCATATGTAGAATTTTCTGATGACATAGTGTACACATAGATATATATAATAGAAAAATTTTTAAACAACATTTAAATAATTAAATGTTAAGAATTTAGCAATTTAAGAAGAAAAAAAACTTTTTTTTTTTTTTAAGATTTAATTTCTTCTTATCACCCCACCCATCCCCTCTACCGAGTACCCCTAGCCTCACACCTCACTACCTATCCACCCCAAAAAAAAATCTTTTAAACTTTTTTTGTTGGAGGGGAGGGGGAGTGGGACAAGAAAAAAATATATATTTTATTTTAAAAGTAATTTTTTAAAGGGAGGGGTCGGGGTACTCGGTGGTGTTGGATAAAAAAAACTTTTACATTTTTTGGGGGTTGAGGGGGTGGGGGAGGGTGGTAGGTTGGGGTGCCTGGGTAGGAGATGGGGTGAGGTAAGAAAAAAATTTATTTTTTTCAAAAAATTATTCTTCTTTACTAAATTTTAGCATTTAATTATTTGAATGTTTTTATTTACTATATATATCTATGAGTATGCCATATCAATAGAAAATTCCACATATACGCTTAGGTGGATGACATGTGGCATAAGAGGGGAGTTCTTAAGTTACTTAATCGAGTAGAAGGGTGTTTTTAAGGCTATCAATAGTTGAGGGATTAAATTAATAATTCACGCCAAGTTTAGAGGTGTTTTCAATACTTATCTCTAGATAAAATTAGCGTTTGCTCTTAAAGATGGATATCGGGGAACAAATTCACGTTTATAATAGGAATATACATGCTCGTCAAATACAAGAGATGCAAACTATGCTCTTATTACTAATGACGATCATAGGAATATCGACAAGTGATTTGTAATCCAAAGATTAAAAATAGCTAACTACGGTGGATACTCCATAAGATTGGAGAAATTTACACATGACCATGTAATGTCTCTTTCGTATGATTATCTCAAAAGCATCCTAATTTAGTTTATGATTTTTGGTTTAGGTTCTCACTTTTAATAAAAACTATTGGATAAATTACTTCAATTTTTTATGTTGGTGAGTATACCATGAACTATAGTAAAAATTGTAGTTAAAAAAATAAATTGAACAAAATTGAATGAATAAATATTTAGGATGAGGCGTGAAAATTTCACTTTTTTTTAAGGAGATTTAAGTTCACTGTGGCATAATTTACACCAATCCAATAATATATATTTTGATCTGTCCTCTAAAGGATACAACAATCCAATAATGTTGTATAATTCAAACAACTCCGGATCAGTTAAAGATTCCAAAGCTCCATCAAAAGAACAATCCAACAATGTTGTATAATTCAAACAACTCCGGATCAGTTAAAGATTCCAAAGCTCCGTCAAAAGAACACATGCAGTTCTTCAACATACAATTCCTCACTTTTGTATAGTGAATAAGTTGGAGAAGAATATTTTTTCTTGTCTTAACTATCTCTTTCACTACACCAACCTCAAAATATAATACTTCTCATCTTTTCCATCTATTACAAAACAACGAAGAAAACATCAATTTATATAGCTAAGATTTCTTACACGGATAAATGTTTAAAATGTGGATAGTCATTTAAGGAATAGTGGAGCAATTAGTAGGAGATAATAAAGAGAACATGTCATTGTGGCTATATGAGTTATAAAGAAAGTCCTCATAAGTCATAACAACAATTCTTTTTTCTTATTATTATATTATTTATTGATCAGGTACACTTGTGCGAGCAATGAACCCGACCACCCCACTAAGAAAATACACGCAACACACGATCGATTTCAAGTCAACACTAGATAACAAATTCTATTGATTGCTTTCTCTGTAATCTTGTCAAGTCGCATAAAAAAAAAGGAGTCGACTTTCAATACACAATAAGGCTACCTTTGTAAATATGTTCATGCTTGTGGGGACACAATTTGAAATTCAGGTAATTTTTCAAGCTTAAAAATATTTTAGGTCACAATCTAACTTTAACTTATTATAGTTGGTTAGTTAGAGCTTACATTGTTTAAGGTAGAAGATTGCTGGCTTAGTCCTTATTATAAAGTTTCTAACAATTATAAAATTAAGTTGGTAGCTAAACCTTATCATCAAAAAGAAAACTATTAACATTGTTTATGCATAAACCTCAAGTAAAAACTATAGTTATCCACTGAAATTCAGCCCTTTTGTTAGTTCGATTTGTTGTACTCCTGTAACTTGTTCAATACAAACATTCATGTTCAAGCATTTTTCCATTCAACTTACCAATGATAATTATGCCTTCCAATGTATGTTGCATAGCTCTCTTCATTGCCTTCTTTCTGATTCCATTTGTGAATTCAGTGTCCTTTCAAATATCTCGATTTGGACCGGACGTGACTGACATACTCTATGAAGGGGATGCAGTCGCGTCTGTAGGAGAGATCGAGTTTAACAAAGCGAACTATCTATGTCGCGTTGCTCATGCCATCTATAGAGAGAAAGTTCCACTTTGGGATCCTGATCATGACTACACAAAGCTTGCTGATTTCTCCACACGTTTTTCGTTCACTATAGATACTCAAAATCGTTCCTCATATGGTCATGGTATCGCGTTTTTCCTAGCTCCAGTTGGTTTTCGGATTCCTCCTAACTCAGATGGTGGTTTTCTTGGACTGTTTAATACAACCACTAGTGATTCAGCTCAAAGCCAAATTGTTTCTGTTGAGTTTGACTCATTTTCCAACGTCGAATGGGATCCTCCATTCGAGCACGTTGGAATCAACAACAATTCAATTGCTTCATCTGTGACAGCTCCTTGGAATGTTAGTTTGCATAGTGGTGATCCTATTGAGACATGGATTACTTACAATGCTACAACAAATAATCTTAGAGTCATTTGGAACTATGGAACAGGCCCGAATTCGAGCATGTTTTACATAATAAACCTCAGAGATGTTCTGCCTCCATGGGTCACAATCGGATTCTCTGCTGCAACAGTACAAAATGTCGAGAGACATACACTTGAATCGTGGGAATTCAGCTCGAGTCTTGATATAACAGAGTTAGGTGGAAATGATCGCGAAAAGAATTGGACTGATTGCAGGGCTAACAACATTAGGTGGGATTTTGTTTGTGAGCGCGATTTTGGCTTTGATAGTTTTGAGTAAACGTAGACGAAAGGTGAAAGGAAATCCAGAGACAATAAGCTTAACATCTTTCAATGATGATCTTGAAAAGGGGACAGGGCCAAGAAAGTTTTCGTATAAAGAGTTAGATACTTCAACTAATCATTTCTCAGAGGAACGAAAATTAGGTGAAGGAGGATTTGGAGAAGTTTACAAAGGGTACCTCATCGATCTTGACATAGCGGTTGCTGTAAAGAAGATCTCGAGAGGGTCTAAGCAGGGGAAAAAGGAATACATAACCGAGGTGAAGGTTATTAGTCGATTAAGGCATAGAAATCTTGTGCAACTTATCGGTTGGTGTCATGATCAAGGTGAGTTCTTACTTGTTTACGAATTCATGCCAAATGGTAGCTTAGATTTTCATTTGTTTGGTAAAAAGAATCCTCTTAGTTGGACTATGAGGTACAAGATTTCACTTGGTTAAGCATCCGCGTTGCTCTATCTACACGAAGAATGGGAGCAATGTGTTATCCACAGAGACATAAAATCGAGCAACATAATGCTTGATTCAAGTTTCAATGTCAAGCTTGGTGATTTTGGCCTAGCTAGACTAATGGACCATGAATTAGGTCCTCAGACTACAGGACTAGCTGGAACTTTAGGTTATTTGGCTCCGGAATACATAAAAACAGGATGAGCAAGCAAAGAGTCGGATGTATACAGCTTCTTGCTTTAGAAATTGCAACAGGAAGAAAATCAGTTGATCCAGGGACAGGGAAATGTGATGCAGGATTAGTAGAGTATGTTTGGGAATTCTATGAAAAAGGAAACTGTTGTTGATGAGAAATTAAACATGGATTTCGAACAAGAACAAGTAGAACGATTGATGATCACCGCGTTGTGGTGTGGTCATCCCGAGAGCAATCTAAGGCCATCGATAAAACAAGCAATTCATGTTCTAAATTTCGAGGCATCGTTGCCTAATCTTCCAATGAAGGTGCCTGTTCCTGTGTACTATTCACCTAAACCATGTGGTGAACCAACAGTTAGCTCGGGGGAGCCTACGATGACTTACACAAGCATCGATCTGGGTCGATAACTATTTAATTACTTGAAATGAGCTTAAATGGTTAATAATGACTTCAATTTGCTTTAGATTGTGGTGTAGTAATAGCTATTGTTGTTGTAGTAGTATTTGTAAAATACAAGCCATCTTGTGGATCTATATATGTGAAATAAACAAGTACATGTAGAGTTAAAAGATACGTTCGATAAGCAACTATTTTAGCTCAGAATTCATAAAATTGAAATTCTCGATCCGTCACTATAAATCATATAAATATTGGAGTAGTTTCAAATGTTTACAATAAAGTAATTACTTGCAATAAATAGAGTCATGTTTTATTTACATAAAAAGTAGCCAAAAACTAGGAAGTATACATTGATTATACAATTTTAGCTTGTCAAATGTCATAGAAAGTATACATTGACTATACAATATAACTTATTTATACATGAGCTAATGAGCTATATATTATGATTCACTCAAAAAGATGAATATAGTTAATTATACATGAAATATACACTGAGTATACATGAAGTATACACTGACTATTCAATCTCGATTAACTCAAAATCACCTCTAAATAATCTCAAATTTTAGATATAAAATCCTCTCGATGTTTTGAGTCTTTTTATATATAATTCGCTCAAAACGATATATGTTTGTGGTATGTCGAATTTTATTTATTTTTATTTTTTAAATTAAGAAGAAGCAACTGTGGTTATAAAAAAAACATATACTTAATAATAAAGATCTGAGTTGATTAAGATTCAAACTTAATAAATAAATAAAGTCAATATGAATATTTGAGATTTAAACCTTTATTAAGTGCAAACACAGCACACGAGAGCCTTGTTGTGCATGGTTCAAAATTTTCTTTGACATATATAGGGGTGTTCGTGGTTCGGTTTGGATCGGTTATTAGTTAAAACCAAAACCAAACCAATCTAATCGGTTTTTTAAATTTCTAAAACCAAACCAAACCGAACGAAAAAAAATAACCGTCGATTTGGTTAATGACGGTTTGATTCGGTTTGGTTCAGTTTTTCTGGTTTTTTCAGTTTGAAAGTAATAAATTTTTGAGGACATACGTATCTTGATATACACAAACACCTAGTACATGAACAATCCACAGAAAAGCTATTGTTGGTTCAATTAAGCAATTAAACAATACTAAAGTTATCATTACACGAACAAAGTGATTCAATTAAGAGAATGTGTGACTATCTTATGAAAAGTATGACAGATAAAGACTAAAGTAATAAATTTTGATGGACTTGGACTTATGAATGTAATAGGTGGGCTAAAATTTAAGTGTTGGGCTTGATAAAATGGTAAAGTTAAAAACTTAAGTTACTTAAAATTTAACAAAATATTTATATTTTATTTATGAATAATATATCATTAATTAGAAAATTTATATATCTAATTTATCGGTTCGGTTTGGTTATTTTTGCAGTTATTTTTTAGTAAAACCAAAACCAAACCAAACAGTATCGGTTTTTCAAAATTTAAAACCAAACCTAACCAAATCAAACCAAGTATCGATTTTTTTAATCGGTTTGGTTCGGATTGCGATTCGGTTTGATTTTTTAACCATAACCATGAACAACCCTAGACATATATATTAATCGGGTTGATATAAAAAAAAATACACTCAATTTAAGTTGATCCTCTACAAGACAATCCCATTTCATGTTCTTCGAATCTTCCCATTAGAAATTCTTCGAGATTGATCTATCATAAATTCTAACTCACACCTATAAAAGAGGTACATATTCCATTGAGGATATATCTTGAATATCACATAATCTCTTGAGTATTCATAAAAGATCAACATAACACATAAAATGTTGTTTTTAAAAAATCGAAGCGATCAAGATGCAATCTTCCTCAAGATCAACTAGAAATAGTGACATGTTGTCCGACGTTCTTGGCTATCAAATACATCATAAAGAGGTCAAAACCATCCTACATTTGAAAAATATGCTACTAACGGCTCTCAAATCACAAAAAAAAAGTAATTAAGAGATCAACACATAAAATATTATTATTTTTCAAAACCGAAGCGATCTTCCTCAAGATCAATTCGTAGTGGTGAAGTGTTGTCCAACGGCTTTCATAAACATCATAAGGAGCTTAAAATCATTCTACATTTAAAAATATGCTATTAACGACTCTCAGATCACAAAGAAAATTTAAGAGGAAAGAATCAAGGAAATACGCAAAATTGCAAAATAAATTCTCGCTAGAAGGAGGGCTTGAACCTCCGACCTTGTGGTTAACAGCCACACGCTCTAACCAACTGAGCTATTCCAGCTTGATGGCAACTATTTTACGTTATATTTTATAACTTAGAATATGCATAGTAAATTCTCAGTATTAATTATCTTTGCCCATTTAATATTTTTAAATTTACTTAATGTTAAATAAACTGTAAAATATGTTTTCTTCATTTATTTTAGTTTGAAAATGTTTAGCTTCGCCTTATAACTATCTTTTATATAATTATATTTTGAGTGATTTATTAACGTAGTAGTATTATAGCAATAATAATATTTTTTCCACAAATAGATGTGTTGTTTTATTTAAGACCTTTAAATATTACCAACTAATTCAACAACTAATACATCTTTATAATTTCTACGAACATAAAAAATTCTACAGACTAAAAATAATTTTAGCAAATATCTACGTGCTCTATAATCCAAGCATACCAACATGATTAATAACATCAATACGAACGGTTAGTTATGTTAATTTCAATATAAGCCATATGCTTTTATATAATTAATTTTATATAAGTGTCTATTAATATACATTTAACATTAAAAAATAAATATTAGATGAGATCAAGTTAAATAACATATTTATGTATATATCTAAAAGGAAAAATCCTTTTGGCCAGAAAATTTGGCCAGAATGGTATTTTACCTATATTATTTTATCTTTTAAAATATTTTTACCCTTTTAACTTTAATACCTTTTAATTAAAAAATAGAAAAAAATCAGTTTATTTTAAAATAAAAAAGATATTATAGACTTTTTAAATTTTTAGTCAAATTTTCTGGCCATTTAGCATTACCCTATCTAAAAATACTACTACATTGATGTAATCTTACTTTGACAAAGTTAGTTATGATTTTCTATTCGATGTTCGAAGTTCGTATTAAAAAGTCCGAACTAGAATGTGTGTGACCAATAGTATGAATGAAAATAGGAAACCAACACCAAAAAGCAAAACATGAAACTAGTTTGACCATTTCCCACGGTTTAATATCATCTCCGTCCATATTATCGGTTTGTTTTACACTCTCTTAAGAAAGACACTAGTTATGAAAAACTTGAGTCCGGGTTTAATATTTGTTCATAAATTTATTTTTAAGTAAGATTAATTAAATAATATTAAATCAATTTTATTAAGTGCAAAATAAATACATGATAAATATTATTAATATTAATAAATTTTAAATGGTATTGATTAAATGATTTTAATGTTTTGCTTTAAAATAAATTATAATATATATTTGTATGGTAGTGAATTATTTCATTCTTTTTTCTATCAAATTTAATGTGAAGAGTCTCATTGTGATGTCCATAATTAAAGTATTTTTATTCATTGATCATTGATTTTTTTAAACTTAAAATAGTTATCAAATTTACTTAAATATTACAGATATTTAAAACAATAGAGTTATAACTAAAGGATATGAATTTAGAACTGAAAGTATAGAAAAAGTGGGTCTCATAATTTCAAAAAAATCGTACATTAATTAAATTAAAGTTTCTAAAAAAATTCTTGCTACAGCAGGCACGTCAATGGAAAGGTGCCTACTCCAGCCTCAAACACTCTCTTATATAATAAGAGAAAATTTTAAACATGTTCGATCAATTATATGAATTTTAATTAATAATAAGATGTGTCATTTTTATATTATCGAAATTTAAATTATATGAATTTTAATTAATAAGTAAAAATATACCTTTTTTTAAATATTATTTATATGAAAAAAAATACTATTTATAATATTTTTCGTATAGTTTTCAAATATCCAAATCTTAATTCAAAATGTTAATTCAATCTTAAATTTAGTTTAGATTCAAAGATCAATAAAAATTGACTTTTGAGAAGAAAAATAAAAGTGGAACATATTTGGGACTGAACTTTGAGAAATACTTTTACCCATTTAAAGCTCAATTCCTTAGTTGATAAACATTTAAGCACTTTTAGATATCCATATTAATGGAAGGATGAAACATAATAAAAAATGGAAAATAATACGTAGTAAGTTATCTACAAAGTTATGATGGATAATATCCAATTTAATTAGCTTACTTAGAATGATATTTGAAAGCTTTCTCATTTTATAACCCATTCAAATTTCTACATAAATACTCCATTCTTACTACAAATAAGGATGTGCCATAGGATAATTCTAGAGGTGAAAATTGAGTGGGTTTGGATTAAATTTAGACGAAGTCGAGATACCAAATGGGTCAGCACTCAATTTGACAAAAAATTATTTGGGTTGATACGGGTCAAATAATGACTCATAACCTAACTCACTCAATTTGACAAAAGATTACTTGGATCAAACGGGTAAAGATAATGGCTCATAACCTTGTCTGCTCAACTCTTAAACGGGTAAAGATAATGGCTCATAACCTTGTCTGCTCAACTCTTATTAAGTTTTAATTGCTCTTATTCAAATTTCTATAGGATCTAGCTACAACTCTTTATCTATTGTCCGTTCCTCTTACTCAAGGTTTACGAAATCGAGTTTTAGTAGCATCTTTATATATGTGTATCAGATCATTTGCAGATTGAAACTTTCTCTTATTTGTTTTTTTATAAATTTTAGTACATCATATATTTTCTTTATTACAGCTACACATAAATATTAAATAAAAAACCTTCTAAAAATATTTGACGAAATTTTTTTGTGAATCAATTTGGACTATTTACCAACCCGACAAATGCTAAGGGTTCACCATTTTATCGAAATAGGATAATTGATAGTTTTGACACATTCAAGAATCCAAACAACAAACTTATTAGGAACCCCTAATCACGCCATAACGTGTTTTGGAAAAATTCACTCCATTTTTGCATAATTGATCATTGCATAATTAAGAGGCTATGCAAAGGTAGTTTATTGATTTTCTAGGTTGTTGGGTGAGTTTGGCTAAGAGGTTAAAAATTATTGACGACAAGATACTGCACTTCTAGGAAGTTTTATTTTAGTAATATTTATTTGCTGCTTTTTATATGTATTCTACCTAAAATAGAATTTTAGGTTTATTCTTTGTTGTATAAATACATGTATTAGTACAATGAATAGATGATAAGAACGACAGATTTCTTTATGTAAGCCTGCGATCTTGTTCAACATGGCATCAGAGCTAAATCCTGTGTTTCCAGCCACTTCTGTAACCCAATCGAATAACCTTGCACCACAAATCATAGTCCAACAGGACAATTCTGCTTTTCCCACTGGGATAGTTCTTGACGAAACGAATTATCTTTTATGGTCACAGCTAATGGAGATGCGTATTGGAGCAAGACACAAAGTTGAATATCTTACCGGCGAATTGACCAAACCATCACCAACTGATCCAACGTATGGCACATGGATCACCGAAAATCACAAAGTTCGAAGTTGGCTTATTGATTCAATGAGCCCGCATCTGATGCAAAGATTTATTCGCCTGGCAACCGCTCAAGAGATATGGGAAGCTGCTTCAAAAACATTCTATGATGGATCGGATGAGACTCGCTTGTTTGAACTGAATCAACAATCTTTCACCGCCAAACAGAATAGTCGACCTTTGTCTACCTATTATAACGAACTCATTGCAAGCAAATGATAATTGAATCATTAAAGATCGATAGCCAATAACAAATACTTTTATTGGTTTAATTGTCAACTTATCATATTTAATAGCATAGAGTATCGAATCAAACAGAATAATCAACAAGTAGCATAGTATCATATTTGTTACTCCCTTCGTTACCATTTATGTCACGATAGAAATATTAATAGTCATTAAAAAATTTCATGAAAATATTTTTACAACCAATTGAATATTTTTAAATTATTAATTATTATAATTTATAATATAATTTTTAAATATATTAATGATTTATGTCCAAATTCTTCACGATTAAAGTATACAAATTTGAATCTCAAAAAATTTAACGGTATCACATAAATTAAAAAGAAAGTACTACTTGTGATTTTCATTTCATTCCCACATAATAATTACATTTCGTTTTTAGATTAATTCAATATTTCAAAATTAAAATTTAAAAACAAAAGGAAAATGAAGGGAACCCACGTTGAGGAGTGAACACAGCAACTTTCAAAAGCCGTCAATGGAAGTCAATCGCATTCCGATAACCACCCATAATTTTCCGAACCTTGTACAGTCAAATTTACTTTTTCTTCTTTTTCTCTACACCCACTCAAAATTGAAGTTTTTACAACGAAAATTCTCCATTAATTTTTATATATAAGTACCAAGTCCATTTTGCTAAAGCCTATTTCTTGCTTGGTAATAATTTACTCTTTTGGGGGCACACAAGAATAATGTCTTGCGCCATTGTTGAAAAAACCCTTTATCTCATTCAATCAGATGACCCAATTTTGAAATTGCAGGGTGCTACGGATATTCGCCGGCTAACAAAAAGTTCTTTGCGTTACAGGCGTCATTTTTCCGACGCCGTTAAACCCCTTGTTGATATGCTTCGTAATTCGGGGTCAGTTGAATATAATGAAGCTGCTCTTCTTGCGTTACTCAATCTCTCCGTTAAAGATGAAGGGTACGTATTGACAAATTATAATTAACTATCATGAATTTGGATGTTAATTGTGGTACTACTAGAGTTTATTGAAATTGCTGGTGCTAATATCTTTTTAACTAGTATTGTTAATTGGTCTAACAAAATATAATTAACTACTACTCCCTCCACCCTAATTTATATGATTTGACACGAAATTTAAGTAAAAAAGAAAAACTTTTGAAACTTGTGGTTTAAAATAAGTTATAGATATATGTGTGATTAGAAATTGGAGGATAAAATGAGCATTTTAAAGTAATTGTTAGTAAATGCAGAAATATATCCTTCTTTTTAGACCGACTAAAGAGTGAGTATACCCGTAGAAGTTTAGTAGGTAGTTGTGTGTTGTCTCGTTTCACTGCATGGTAGGCTTGGTGCTTTGAACATGTTTCTCTTTGTATACCAATGGCCTTAGTACTAACATCATAGTTTCTTATCCTTCGATGTCTGTTACTACTGTCTATTTTTTTTTGGTTATCTCATGTTGTTACTATCCTTTTTCTATCTGCTATGTCTTCATGTTTATAGTTTTTAAATTGCATTGATATGTGTTACTCGACTCAAGTGTCTTTCAGAAACAACCTTTCTACCTTTCATGAGGTACATGATAAGGTCTGGTCTGTGTATACTATACTCTCTTCAGACCTCACATGTGGGATTACATCGGGTATGGGTATGTTGTTGTTGTAATCCGTCAGCGGCAAATTTAGAATTTAAGCTTTGTGGATATTTTTTATGCTAATTTTTTTTTCTTTTTGGGTGCTATTGTTACCTTCTATTCAAGTTGTTTTCCTTTTCATTTTGGATCTAATTAAGTTGTATGTCAGGTAAGACATGAGTGTCTACTTGTTCAACTTTATACAAATTTAAGTGTCTATGTATGCACCACTAAAGTTGGAGGACATAGATGACATCTAGAGCCAAGTTAAATAACACGTTTATAGATTATGTCTATAGTAAATAATATTGCTATTTCCTCCATATTCAAACATTATCCTAATGTGAAACTGTAAATACTCTTGAAACTTTGATATTTGACTCTATTCCCTGTCTTCCTAGAAACGGTTGAATTGTATGGCCATTCAATCCAAAAGATTAAGCTATTAGAAATGACACACTTTTCTTTTAATGTCTTCAATTCGCCCTTTTTGTGTGAGTTTACTTCCTTTTTGTCGGCAAGTTTTTGATCCCGAGATCTTTGTCTGATGTCATATTGAATTATGTGACCAACTCATCTTAGCTTGCTATTAAAAAGTGCACGTTCTTACTTTTTTATTCATGTCTTCTACAGAAACAAGAAAAGTATCATAGATGCTGGTGCCTTGGAACCCATCACTGGCTTTCTTCAATCAGAGAATGCAAGTCTACAAGAGCATGCAACTGCTTCATTACTCACATTATCAGCATCTTCTGTCACGAAACCGATCCTTAGTTCGTTTGGTGTCATCCCTCTACTCGTGGATATTCTAAGACGCGGTAGCCCACAAGCTAAGGTTGATTCTATAATCACTTTATACAATCTTTCAACTTCTCAAGGCAATCTAACATTGATCCTTCAAACAGAACCAATTCCTTCTATAGTTACTCTGCTTAAATCTTGTAAAAAGTCCTCAAAAACCGCCAAAAAATGTACTGCTCTTCTAGAATCTTTAATGTCCTATGACGAGTGTAGGAAAGCGTTGACATTTGAAGAAGGGGGGATACTTGCAATAGTGGAAGTCCTTGAAATCGGATCTCTACAAAGCCGAGAACATGCATTAGGAGCTCTGTTGACAATGTGTCAAAGTGATCGATGTAAATACCGGGAACTAATTCTCAGAGAAGGTGTAGTTCCTGGACTTCTTGAGCTGACTGTTAAAGGGACAACTAAGTCTAAAGAGAAATCACAAACACTTCTAAGGTTGCTGAGAGATACTCCTTACGAAAGGTCTCAGCTTCAACCCGACACATTGGAAAACATTGTTTCTAATCTTATATCTCAGATAGATGGCAAGGAGCAAACTGGAAAAGCGCGGGGGTTGCTTGCTGAAGTGATACAAGTTAGTATGGATCAAAGTTTGAGACGTTTACACCAAAGGGCAATGGTATGTACTCCAGTTGATTTGTCTATTTCCGGTGCTGCCTCTACGATCTCTTCAACATGATACAGTTTGGTTTTTAAGAATGATTCTTTCGTTCTCTTGTCCGATATCCTTTAATCTTTCTTCCTGCAACCGTGTTCCCATGTTGAGATCATTTTTTTGTGCTTGGAAAATTAGATATACTAGACAATGCCAGTTCAGTTATTGGTTTGTTATTGAACTGAGACAGGCTTAAATGGAGTGACATAACTAGTAAAGATTCATATAGCCCAACTCTAACCTGTTTGGGATTTGAGGCGTTGTAATTTTTTTGGAGAGTTCTTAGAATCTTTGTTTTTAGAGTTGGTTTTTGTACGTCATCATCAGGAGTCCACGAGATACAATTGGAACGAGTTGAGATGTCTAAATGTGCATTTTCAAAAATGGAGTGTTTAATCATCAAGAATATATCTTTGAGTTGAATAGCTATAGAGCATCGCATTAGGGCTCTGATTTCATAGTTATATCACTTTGTAATGTTTTTTTTTTTGGATATATATTTGATGTTATTACTCTATGTTCAAAATATTAGATTAGAAATGTAGAAGATGATAGAATGTTATTCCGAGCGCACAAGTTGCTTGTGTGTCGTTAAGGAATTTCAAGGTTTTGGGTTACTTCCTCCCAAAATAAGACGGAAAAACGTTTTTGTAATAGAAGCAATGTAAATTATAGAACTCCAACGAATTCAACCAACAGAGCAATACACGACACTTAAATTTTATTTGAAAATGATGCACCAAGAAGAAGAGAAGATTTTCAGTATATTCAATCTATAATATCTAAGGCAAGACCTCTGAATTTATAAACTATGAAAATGTGAGATGAAGAGGTGCCATCTTAAAGGTGCCTTTTCTAATTAAATATAGATCCCAAAATGATAAAAATTTAATTTAGATACCACAACGGAAGAAATCTCATTAGAGTAATATGTCTATTCTCACTTAATAAAAAATAGTAAGACAGTCTACAAGTAATTCTTCTTCTTCTTGAGTATTTTTCTTTAAAAGAATAAAAAATCTTTTTCTTTTCCCACTGTGTAAACACATTAATTTGATCGGTGTTTTTTGTAATTATTTTAAATTGATTTGCCTCAAAATTAATTTAGAAGAAATTTTAATGTGAGTTAAGTGACTGACTTGTGAGTATCAGACAGTAATAAAAACAAATTTAAGTCTTTAATATATTTGAAAGCATCATAAAATTTCTGCTAAATATGTTTCTTTCACAAAAAAAATAGATAAAATAATAATGTGTTTCTATAAGCGCTGCAGCAACAATAATCACACACATATCACCATTTAATATTCAATATGTATTTGTATTTTATTAAATTCATTATTATATGGAGATTAAAATATGTATGACATGATTTGTCAAAATTCTTACTTAATATGTACACTTGTTTCCATCTTTAAATTTGTACATTCATAAATTAAAATATACAAAGAAAAAAAAACTAAAACCTTTGCTAATGAAAAACATTAGTTATTACTCTGTAACCAATTTTTTTTTTTGTAGATATTACCTACTCTGATTTAAACCAACTAAATTATTTTCCTAATAAGAAAAATTTGACTCAAAAAAAATTGATCATAATAAGAGTGGAGCCATAAACTACATTTATTTTAAGACGATAGTCCTCATTTAATATTATGCCAAAACAGAGTGACAACTAAGAATCCTCTAATTCAAATTATTCAAAATTTCCCCCCTATAAATTGAAGTCAATAACAACACCATTTAATTCCCAATATCAAAACAACCACATTTCTCCTCCTCCTTAACAATGCCTAGAAAGAAAGTGAAGTTAGCTTTTATTGAAAACAACACTGCGAGGAAAGTCTCATACAGAAAAAGACAGAAAGGGTTCTTGACAAAGGCTCGTGAACTCAGCACCCTTTGTAATGTTGAAATAGTTGTTGTTATCTATAGTCCTTACCACAATGAACCTATGATATTTCCAAATAATGAGGTTGTTACCAACACCTTTACAACGTTTCGGGAGTTGCCAAAATTGGAGAAATCAAAAAACATGGTAACACAAGAAAATTTCACCAAGCAAAGGATCCAGAAAATGGAGGAACAAATAGAGAAGGTAAGAAAGGAAAACAGAGTCAGGGAGTTCACAAACAAGATGTATGAAATGTTGAATGGAGAAGATATTCCTAATGGTATACACGTTTACGATCTCAATGATCTGAGTTACGTGATCAACCAAAACCTTAAACAGTTATGCGAAGCAATCATAGTGAAGGTCAATGGAGAGGGCCCCACATTGTCTACACCGGTGTTACCACAAATGAACCCTTCAATGAATATCCCCATAACGGATGCATCGGTGCCAATAAATAACCATCAGAGTTACTCTGTTAGCGTTCCACAGAGTCCTGCATTGTCTGAGATGTTTGACTGGAGCGATGATCTAATGAATTTGGACTGGAGTGATCTGATGGATTTACTTGATGAGCCATCTTTCAATAACATTAATGTTCAAGATCCAAATCACAAGAACAATAATTTATAAGGATCTAACACTAATGTCTGTCTCTTTTTTGTATGTCCATGTTATTTGATGGACTATCTATGTCTTTTATTAGTTTGCATATCTAAGTTGCATTATATGATTCTCAATACTCTTTTCTCATATCCACATTTGAAATGTCCATCTGTTGTGTTTTTTTTAAATTAAATTTATGGTCAATTTTTTCTTAATGTTTACTAGATACTCTTTTACTTATTTGCGCCTTTATTACTATTGTTATTACAAATATTGTTGTTGTTAGTATGGTTTTCAACCATGGTATTATGTTGCTATTAAATTGAGATGGGTTTAAATGGAAACATGCGTGGTAAAAGCTTTAACTTGTGTAAGATTGAGACATTATTAGACAATGGTAGTCTAGGCTCTTCTAGGAGCCCAAGTGATTTTGGAGGAGGGTTGTTTGTCTGGGTGATTGATCCTGTCATAATGTACTTCTACTTATTATAGCACCAGCAACCGAATCGGTTAATATAATTTTTTAGAGAGTTCATAGAATTGTAATTTTTGAACATGGTCTTTGTATATTTGTACACAAACTTTGAAGATTAGACGACTAGTTAAGGCTCCAATTTTTTTTCAACATGATATATTAGGTATATTAGATTGCACCCTTTATTTGTCTCTTTTAAATTTCCTCTTGTAACCATGTTGTTGTGTTGAGATTAATTTTGCACTCGAAGAATTAGATATACTAGATAAGGACACTGAATGATGTGATCTTGTGGTTAATGAATTGGATTGGACACCATGATGTCTCACGTTTAATTTTCAGGAGAGACCAAAGTCTAGGTGATTTTTTCTTATCTGTTCACGCCTTGGTGAACAAAGTTACTTAGTACTTGTTGCTAATGAAGGTGACATATATTGCGTGAAATTAGTCAAAGTATATACAAGCTGATCTGAAACGCAGTTGTAAAAAAATAAAAAAAACATTTTGTCCAGGTGAACCCTTAAGATATATGAGGATTCAATATGTTACATGTCACGACCCTTACTCGTCGTGAATGACACCCACACTAACTCTTTAGTGGGAGAACCAACTAACAATTCAAGCTTAACCCGACAATCAATTAAGAACCAAGTCATGATATAAATACTAAGGAAATAGTCTTAAAAACAATCAAAGAGTGAGTTCCCATAATCTCACAATCCAATAACGACAATCAACGCGGAATTTAAAACTCCCTAGAACCTGAAACTCATAGTACTAAAACATCTAACAGTCTATGATAGAGGGTACAACCCTAAAAACAAGAATGAAACATAAGTCTAGAATATCTGAGTTCGAATAATGGACTTAGAGGATAAGAGGAATCCATAGTAGTCCGGAGGAAGTGACTCACCCTTGAATTTAGATTTTGGTGGTCTCTCGACTGAGGTCGCAAAACAGCCGCTTGAAGATTGCATGTACTCAACAAAGAGAGAGCAATTGCAGTATCAACACACAACAACAGTGTACTGATAGGATCATCGTCTAGTTCCAATATATAAAATATGGCCATGTAACCATGACTCAGTAAACACATAATACATAATCTCAACACAACATATCATATTCCAAAATCTATAAACATAACAACATGAATTATCACAACACAACAAGCCAGTCCGGTTCTCTCATGAAACCCACTCATACACACTGTTAATGTACCAACGCGGTATTCGATCCCAAGTTAGTGTACCAACGTGGTACCCGATCCAAAGTTAGTGTACCAGTGTGGTAGCTGTTTCAGATATTAGTGCACCGGCATGGTATCTGATTTCAAATATCAACACACAACACAATCACAAATCATAATGAATCACATGTACACTTATGTAACATATTCATTACATGCGATTGGAAACATCTTACATTTCACATTATGCCTTTTCAACTTTTCTAATCATGTATCATTTATGCACAACTAACGATGCAGTTATCAAGTACATTTAACATATATGGGAAAGCAAAAATCATCATCTGTCTCTATTCAAACCCCAAGAACTTTAGAGAATTGAAGCTTCTTTTTGGTTATGGATTCCAACTTGTTCTTAGTCTAACAAGATAGTAAAACACCATAATCAGTTAAAGACGACCTAACAATATTCGAGTTATCATCCCATCCTAACCCCAGGCTATTCTCATGATAATTCTAACCATCAAGGATTTTTTCCACCATTAACTTAAGTTAAAAACCTTTTCCCCAAAATCAACAACCTAGATTCTAAAGATTAAGAATCAAATTACAAGTTGAGGAAGTAATTAACTTACCTTTGTGAAGAATCGGGTAAAAATTGAAGGAAACTACCCTAAATCGCTCTTCCTAGTTCTTAGAACGAAGTTGTAGAAAATAGAGTTTTTTTGGGACTTTTCTGCACAAAACCCCAACTAACCTCGCTATAGTAGCCCAACCCGTTATAACGACGTCGCCAGAGCGGCCCACCTGCTATAACATGAATTATTTCATCCCGCTATAACGGCTTGCACGGATACATAACCTCGTAATTCCTCCCCCAAACCTCCATTTCGCAACGCACCTTAGAATCTCGACGTATCAAGCTAATCTCTTCACGAAAAATCTGATACCGAGAGTTTTACCCCTCCAAATTCTATTCGAAAGACCTTAAGAATTTCTTTATGTCTTGACTACTAAAAAATATAAATCAAGCCTAGACATATCACCCCACTCGTTCACCGATGGCCCAAGACCTTAACTTGCTTAGATCATGTCTGAGACTAGTCTAGTCTAATATTTTTAAGTCACTAACAAAAAAAAATCTAGCTCGATTTTTTCCACCATTGGCCTGCTCATAACAACCAGAATGGATCATGACATTATATCACAGTCAAATTTACTCATAAAGGTTGCACCTATTCCCACTTATCCCTGCTAATGATATACTTGGTAATAATAAAACATGATAATACATAGATAGGCATCTTGATGTGGCCTTAACTGGCAATTGAATATTTTAACATTGAGGATGCATATCTGAATGACTTAACTCGTCTCCACATTGTCAGTGGAATATTCAAACTTACAAAATGACTAATTAGACACCTCAAAAATTCATGTGTCCTGTCAACATCGAATGCCCACGAGATAACGTAGAAACGAGTTGAGGTATCTAAATATGCATTTTTAAAATTGGAGTGTTTATTTTTCAAATAAGGCCAAATTAAAATGTCTATCTATATATTATGCCAAGAAATTATACCCCTTTTTTTTCTTCTTTCGTATGGTTGTACTTACTCTTTTGAATTACCTCTAGTTGGCCAACTATCACGATCCAAAGCATACCATAGGTGTAACATGGTGTATAAAACTCTGAGAGGTCCAACACAAGCCACTTAGCATGCATCATACAAGATAATAGAAATAAAGAATTTAAAATCATAGTCTTATATCATGAAAGAGTTTTGACAAAGCGGAAGTCTAACATAAGTCTCAATAATCCATCTAAACATTAAAAGAAGTGGTTGAGACGTAACCCATACACCACATACATCATCCAAAAACTAGAAAGATATAGAGCAAGTAAAAATGTATCGGTCCTTGGAACATGAGGACTCACCCAAACTATTAAATCTGAAGGATATCAACTAGCCATGAGAGTGAGAGGTAGGAGAAAATGTAGGCACAAGTATGCATTAGTACATTGAATGTACTAAGTATGGGGTAGCATGCATAAAATAGACATGGTAGCGTGAACGACTTAAAACATGTAAGCATGACCAATATTTAAACACTTAAAAACTTAGGGAAGAAATGACTTAAGAATCATGAAATATGGTCAAATACATTAACATAAATGACATAAGAAAATCTTTGAAGAAACATAGTCATTTTGTGGGATATTAGCTTTAACCGACAATAAGACCATGAGGGCTATGTCATGAAATCCGGTATACCCCTCACACCGAAAGATGGGGAATTTACTTTCCATGGTAGAATCCGTACATATCAGCTTTTGCTAAAGTGGATCCACTAGCTAGGTCATTTAAGGCAATCCTACGGGGGCACGTAGTTTGGGACTAGAGGTTGCTACTAGAGACTACCCTATTTGAGCCTCCACCTCAAAGCCCTCTCGGTGCTAAGTCTAAATCCCAACAGAATAGATAAAAGTAAAATATCATTATAACATAGGAAATGCAATGTCAATACCAATCCACATCTTTAATATCAAAACATAGAATATGTAACACCCCGTATCCTAGACAGACCAGAAATACAGAATTTCAGAAGTTGCAGGTGCCACCTACGGACCGTAGAGTGACTCACGGACCGTAGGTGGGGTCTGTGGATGGCCACCTGTAGCTCTTCCCCAGAAGACCCAGGAATTTTGGCCAAGTCTGGACCTACGGACCGTAAGTCAGACCACGGCCCGTGGTCTAGGCCATGGTTCAGACCCCCAGAATTAAGTCCCAGTCCCCATCGACGGTTGACCAGCACGGACCGTCGGTCCATCCACGGTCCGTCGGTCCTGTCCGTCAGTGGCTCCCGACAGCAGTTAAGTCAGGGGTATTTTGGTCTTTTCCTTATGCGTTGGACCCCTAAACTACGTCGTTTAAACCCTAAACTACGTAGTTTTGATCAGTTTTAGCCTAGAAAAATAACTAGAACTTACCTAAGTCAGATCATTCATCAAAACTTAGAAAAATTAGAGCGTAAGAGGAGAAAGAGGTCAAGAACCCTAGTTCAAGAATGCAACAAGATTCCATCAGTTCCAGCCTCGAAATCGAAAGATTTCTCCGTGAAATTCGTCACCAGGTATGTGGGATTTCACTAGTAGGTTTCTTTCACCCATTAGGTCCCTAAAATTCAGTTAGAATCTTGATTCCCTTGATATTATCTAGACCTAGGATTTCTTGAATGTTAGAAATTATTGGGTTTTAGCTGTTAGATTGATCCAAATCAGATTATCATGTTGTTGCTCAGTTTCTTGCATGAAATTCAGAACCCTAGCTATGTAGTTCCTTTAGTTCATGAATTACACATGTTAGGTCAGCTATTTCAGTTATATACATGCTTCAGTTTACGAATGTCATATTATCATATATAATTGTTGCATTCTCAGAGTTTTCATGTCATAACATCGAGCTATCCATGTTTTACAACATTCAATCATAATGTGTTATTTACATAATCAGTTGGGAGTAGACTTAATACCGAGTTGGACTAGGGTTCAGCGTACCCGAATAGTCCCAGAACTACGTGCCCCGTAGGTTGTAAGTCCCCTATGTGGGCATCATTTTAGGGATCACCCCAGTCATGCCTTTATACCTCTGGCAGGGTATATTGGGTCCTCTCGATGGGGCGTATACATCGGACTCCACATTTAGCTCATATGATTTTATGTCGGTTATTAGTAGCTCCCACAGTACAGTCAGATTCTAGTGCATTGACCAGGTTATCAGTTACAGTTCAGTATTCAGACTCAGCATATCATGTACTTGGTCATTGCATTCAGTTAGCTCAGTATTCAGAATATCTCAGTATTTACATTCAGTTCAGATTATATCATTGCTCTTATTGCTTTGTTCGTTATGATTATTGTTTAGCTTTACTCTATCCTGCATGCTCAGTACCTTTCAAGTACTGACGCATACTCTGCGCTACATCTTCTCGTGATGTAGGTTCAGGTTCTCAGCTTTCAGATCACGCATAGATCGGTTCCCGATCTTCAGCTCAACAGTATTAGTGGTGAGTCCTCATTCTCCGAGGACGACAGACATGGTTCCTTTGCTTTTAGTCTTAGTTTCAGTTTTTTCTAGATTTAGCTGGGGCATGTCCCAGCACTTCTAGTCAGTTAGAGGCTTATTTCAAACATAGATAGATTCAGCTTTAGCATTTGAGCTTGACTTTCTAGATGTTGTTAAACTCTCAGATTTTATATATTCAAATGTAGTATGGGTATTCCCCATTATTTCAGATTTATCTTATGATTAGCTTCCGCACAGTGTTTATTGATTCAGTTCTCTTTAAGTATGCTTATGTTATGCCAGCAGGGTTAGCTTGGGGTCACTCGTGATCCTAGGTCCCGTGTCCGCGTCCTGGGGGTAGCTCGGGGAGTGACAAAATAACCCCTTAAATTGCAATTCAACATAGGTGAGAAAACCTTTCACCAATGAGAATCCATATGTGAGAAATACCTTTTACAAATCATGATCATATTTGTATTTGAGAAAATCTTTCACAATAACATTGATACTTTCATCTAAAAGCACTCTATCATCATAAACATCATTTTCATAAGACATGCATAATCTTTCAAAATTCATAATTCATGGGTCCATCATAGGTTTATAGTTGAAAATCATAAATCATGCATGGGTCAATATATTTTCAACCAAATCTCATGTATTAGCATTAAATCATGCATAAGAAGACTTAATAAATAATAATAAATCATAATTGAGTGAAACCAATAAAGATTAAGTTGAAACCCTAACTTGATCAATTGAAATTGAACTGAGAAATTGGAAACCCTGGGACCCCATGGAGGAATGGACTCCATGGGTGAATACCCACATACCTTGCTACTCAAAACCCACAAAGAATGGTGAATTGAAGACTTGAATTGAATCCTAGCTTCTTCTTTTTCTTCCTTAGGTTGAGAGGAAATTGGAGAGTGAATTTGGTTAGGTTTTGGGAAATGAGGAGAATGGGGTTGAAGTGGGTAGGTTTAGGACTTAGAAGCTTTATATAGGGCTTAGAGTAGAAGATAAAACAACATAATATTGATTTAAAACAATTAGGAAAAGACCCAAAGGCCCCTTAAATAACTGTCTGACTCGATCTACGTTCCAATCCGTACTGGTCAACTGTAGACCAAGTACTAGGACCATGAAATTACTTAACTTTGGACGGGACCCTTCTACGGTCCATAGGACTTTCTACGATCCGTAGACACTAACTATAGAACTCATCTTGGACCTCAAAATTTCACTAAGTCTGGATTGTTTCTACGGACCATATCTATGGCTCGTAGATTGATTGACGGACCGTCCTGGTGACTGTAGAAAAGGTATTGGGACTTGATTTTTAAAAATTTATTTCCCCCCTTTTCTACGAGACTGGTCTACGACTAGTAGAAAGACCTACAAACCATAGATTGGTCTGGTAGACTGGAACCTGGTGCTGCAATTTAATACAGTCCTTTCCTTTTTGAAATCTGAGGTGTTACACCTACTGTTTCTTAATGCCAGGAATATATCACTTTGTAATGTTTTTCTTTATATATATATAAAATAGATATTCATCTTTTGTCCAATTTGAAAAAAGCAAAACATAATTTACCACTTATTTCTTAATTTAACCGTATTATTAAGTATAATTATTTTCTAATGTATTTCTCAACACATTGAATTTAATATATTTATAGGATGTAAAAGAAACTTATTCTTCATCTAAAGCATTACCCTTTTGATTTCATATTCAATTTTATTATCTTTTAAAAAAATTATTTGTCCTTTTAGCTCCGAACTCCTCGATCTTAATGCCTTTTCTACTAGTGGGAGTTGGTGAGCAGTCTGAATGGAACAACAAGTAGTTGTCGAAACACATAAATATTCCAAGGAAAGCCGGCAACTTTGATTTGACAAAACATGTGGCCACTAAAAAATATTCCCTCTGTCCCTAATTACTTGTCCACATTTTCTTTTTTAGTTGTTCCTAATTACTCGTTCAGTTTGACAAATCAAGAAAGGATAAATTTTTTTTACCTATTATACCCTCAATTAATTACTTTGAAAAAAATAGAACTTCTTGAAAATTTTAAGTTTTTAATTCGTCCACTTCATAATTTAATAGGGGTAAAAAAGTAAACTCACTATGTCAATTATTGTTTTCTTAATAGGTGTGTCAATTCAAAAGTGGACAAGTAATTAGTGACAGAGGAAGTATATATATGAGAATTAAAGACTAAATACTAAATTCACTTTAAAGTGATTTCTATTGGTTTAGTTATTGACTTTGACTAAGAAAGTTTTGAAGTCAATTGACTTTGGTTTTAATGGCATAATAGGTAATTTGACTTAAAAGATTTATCATCATGGATCATTTTAATTTGTTTGTGTGATTTTATTTATTTATTACGCAATTTGAGCCATGAATAATTCAATTTTTATTGTAGGTATTTGATGATTTATGGTGCTTTCTATCGTGCACAAATCTTTTTTCATTCTGATTTTGCAACCCACACTTTTTATTGGAGTACCTTTTTGTTGGCTAATGTAGCTTAGACTATGTAGTTTTATAATGGTTATTTTGTCCATGAAGTGGCCAAAACTTATTATGTAAATATAATAACTATGAATATTGATTTGTTTCTATGTTGTTTGTTGTTATTGATCTTGCGTATCTTTATTCTGATGGAATGGTTAGAAGATTTCGAAAAGTATGAAAATTTGTGTATCCCTTCTTGTGTTATAGTTGTGTTTGTTAGACAATCTATTGGAGTATTTTTAATTTGTTTATGAAAGAATGATACTTTGTTTTTGATAATTTTTTAATTTCAATTTTCCGTATGATATACTTAAGACCATAAGATTAAAGATATTTTAGTACATTCTATTTATCTTTAATTTAAGACTACAAGATTTAAACTTTGTATCAAATTAAATCCATACAAAGTTTCGGAAAGTCCGAAAATGGGCTGTATACATGCTGTATACACTGAAATACAGGTCGAGGTGTCAAAATACAGGTTGAAGGGGTGTGTACAGTCCGATATACAAAAAATGAGCTAAAATAGCCTATATACATGAGTATACACTAATTGTATATGCAGATTTTCAGGGGGGCGGAAATGGGCCAAAGCCCATCTTTTGCACAACAGGTCCAGGCGAAAATGGGCCAAAAGGCCCACCAAATTTGGGAATTTGAGCAAAAAGGCCCACATTCTAACTTTCTTACTTTACTCTTATTATTATTTGTATCAATTCTAACCCTTTTATTTGATTTGGTTTAACTTAATTAAATCCCCAAAAGATGAACCATATTCTTTATGTCAGTTTATTTTAATAAAATTTCATTTTTAATCAACTCTTATACTTTTGTTGAATATCTTTAGTCAAAACTTTTTACTTATTCTTCAATCAATTTAAAATAGTTTTCAAGCTTTAATTGACTAATTTGGTTCAAATTATAATTTCTAAAATGTTTCAAATAGTTTCTAATTAATCAAGTTTTTTTTTTCTAATCACTTGTAATTTAATTCAAATGTTTCAATTAAGGTCCCCTTTTCTTAAAAATCAAAGATTATTCTTTATTTAACTATTTTTTCAAGTTAATATTGTAATTTTTTTATTTTTTTTATGTTAAATCATTTTTTCAAAAAATAGTCAATTTTTTAATCTAAGTCGTAGAATAACCACATGTTAGTGGACACTTCAAATGCTTCAAAAAACCTTCTTGAAGTGTAAATAAGAACCTCGTACCCTTTTCTCTAAATTTTTAAAGGCTTAATTTGTTAATTTTTTTAAATTAAGTTTTCTTAATTTCTTTAAAAAATTAAGTGGCGATTCTTTTCTAAGTATTTTTCTCAAATTATTTTATGCTTAGAACATTTCAAAAAGTGATTTTTCTAAGGATAGTAAAATTACGACATAACATCTATGACCCGATTATTGAGTTGATTGATGGGTTGAACCCCAAGATAACTCATCAAAATGGGCTAAAATAAGAATTGTCAACAAGAGAATGTTGAGCATCAAATATCTGATGGTTTGGCTAAAAACATTAGTATTCCGACACGGAAGCGAGAATATTTGAGTATGGACTTCATTACAGGTTTACCCCGCACTCGGCGACAGTTTGATTCGATTTGGGTTATAGTGGACCGAATGACGAAATTTGCTCACTTTCTTCCCGTTAAGATTTCAGTCTCCTCAAAAGATTATTCCAAGCTTTATATTCGGGAAATGGTAAGGTTGCATGGAGTGTCTTTGTCCATTATCTCTGATCGAGGTACTCTGTTTACATCTCAGTTTTGGAAGTCATTTCAGAAAGGTCTTGGTACTCAAGTAAAACTTAGCACGACTTTTATCCTCAAGCCGATGGATAAGCCGAACGTACCATTCATACTTTGGAAGACATGTTAAGAGCTTGTGTGATTGATTTCAAGGATAATTGAGATGATCATTTGCCTTTGATTGAAATTGCTTATAATAATAGGTATCAATCTAACATTGGGATGACACTATTTGAGGCTCTTTATGGTAGGAGGTGTAGGTATCCTATAGGATGGTTTAAAGTTGGTGAGGTTTCTTTGATAGGGCTCAAGTTGGTGCATGAGGCTATGAAAAAGGTTCGACTTATTCGCAAAAGGTTGAAAACGGCTCAAAGTCGGCAAAAGTCTTATTCCGATGTTAGAAGAAGAGAACTAGAATTTGATGTTGATGATTGAGTCTATTTAAAAATTTCGCCCATGAAGGACGTAATGAGATTTGGAAAGAAGGGAAAGCTTAGTCACCTCTATGTGGGCCCATATCAAATTTTGAGGCGTATCAGCAAAGTTGCTTATGAACTTTAGTTGCCTAATGAATTAGCATTGGTACATACGGCATTCCATGTCTCCTTGTTGAAGACGTGTGTTGGAGATCTGATATCCATTATACATTTGGAAGGTTTGGGAGTTAAATAAAATCTTTCTTATGAAGAGGTTCCGGTTAAGACTTTTGACCGGAAAGTTCAGAATTTGAGAAACAAAGAACTTGTTGTCGTGAAGGTTATTTGGAGGAATCACTTAATTGAGAGTGCTACTTGGGAGGCCAAAGCAGATATGATGTCGCAATATCCTCATCTCTTTCCCTCCGCTCCTACTCTAGCTTGAGATATTAATTCCTCATGGTTCATTCTTTTGAATTCATATGTCTTAGTTATTCTCATGTTTTCATATGCATGCATGTTTATGAAAACTTGATCATGGTGTTATGATTTAGCTTGGAGTGATTCTCCATGTTTATGTACATTTTGATTTACATTCATGTTGGGTTGTTAGTTTCTCTCCTACTTTGGAGTGATTCTCCATGTTTATGTGCATTTTGATTTGCATTCATGTTGGGTTGTTAGTTTCTCTCCTACTTTATTCATGTTAGCTTGATTCCCATTCGAGGATGAATGTTCCCAAAGGAAAGATATTGTAATACCTCAGATTTTGGAAAGAAAGTCAATAGTTTGGCTACTGCTTCAGTCTATGAGACTAGTCTACGCTTCGTAGAATGTTATACGGGTCGTAGACCAGTCTCGTAGGAAGTGGGAAAATAATTTTAGAAATCAAGTCCCAGTAACTTGATCTATAATTGACCAGGATGGTCCGTCGAAATAACTTCAGACCGAAGGAAGATCGAGGTTAACTTGAGTTCTACTGGTGGGATCTATGGACCGTAGAAAGTCCCATGAGACATAGAAAGGTCTCGTCGAAGTTGGATGAATTTTAAGGTTCCATTACTTTGGTCTATGGTTGACCGGTACAGTCCGTAGAAAATTGGCTGGTTCCATAGACTAGGTCCGACAGTTATTTCTTGAGGGTATTTGGGTCTTTTTCTTGTGTGTTCAATGCCTAAGCTATATCGTTTTGACCCTAATTATAAGACCTATATAAGGGTTTAAGTCCTAAAACTACCCACTCTAAATTCATTCCCCCTAATTACCAAATCCCGACCAAATTCATCTTCCCCAATTCTCTCCAAGGTTCACAAGGGATTTTAGGGTTCTTCAAGTTCAACTTTTCTTTTTTCAACAATTTCTTTGAGCTTCAAAATTAAGGTATGTCGGAAGTTTATTAATGGGTTCCATTCACCCATTAAGTCCCAAAGATTCTCCAATTCCCCCAATTTTGGTTAAGTTCTTACTCAATTTCTCATGGGCTCTATTTGTATGGATTTAATTATTTGATTTCGATCTTATTATGACTGTTTAGACTCAATTACATGCTTTCCAATCAATTCCATATAAACCCATGCATGATACATGATTTTTACTATGAACTCTAGAAGGGTATGAATTTATGAAGGAATTATGAAGCTATGATTGATACTTTCATGAAAGATATGCATGATTGACGAAAAAGAATGTCTTATGATCTAGGTTGCTCTAAGATTGCATCAACTAAATTTTGAAAGATTTTCTCACATTAAGGGATCATAGTTTGGTGAAAGGTTTTCTCACACATGCATAATTCAAGTATTAAGAAGCTAGTTTATGATGTGTTTAGCTTGGATTAGTAACTTAAGTGTGCTTTTCCATGAATAATGATATGTTTATTTTTATGACTAATTCCATTAGGATTTTAACTAGCACCGAGAGGATACTGAGATGGAGGCACTCCCGTTAGTAGAGGTCGGGTCTCTAGTAGCAATCTTTTTGTCTCTAACTACTACCCCCATAGATTTTTTTGAAGTGACATAGCTAGTGAACCCACCTAAGTTAGAAGTTTAAGATCTTTACCTTGGCAAGCAAGGACATCTCTTTTTCAGTGTGAGAGTAAGACACCAAATTCCATGATATAGTGTCACACCCCGAGGCTACCCCCTAGACGTAACACGGGACCTAGAATCATGAATGACCCCAAGCTAACCCTGAGTCTGGCATATCATAAGCATACTAGAAATAACTGAGTAAAACATGTACTATGCGGAAGCTAAAAATAGTGGATATATGAAAAAGGAGAAAAATCCAACTAGTCTGAATATATATAAAATAATAGGAGTTTAGTGATAACTGAAACAACCACTTAACAACTCAAGCTGGATTTAATACTATGTCTGAAAAGCCTCTAACTGAGTTGAGTTGCTGGGACATGCCCACAACTAACTATAACAAAACTGAAACCTGAAAGGAAAAACTGAAATGGAAAGCATGTCTATTGTCCTCGAAGTATGAGGACTTACCACTGAAGCTGCTGAAGTTAAACCGAGAATCGATCTAAGCGTGATCCGGATGCTGAGTGCTTGAATCTACATTATGAAAGGATGTAGCGCAGAGTATGCGTCAGTACTTGGAATGTAGTGAGCATGTAGGATATAGATACTAAGCTGAATGAAAGATATATAAGTTGAACAATACATAATTGGGCAATGACATAATCTGAGCAAGAATATAAATACTGAAACATAACTAAAAATCTAAGCTGAATGCAATGACCAAGTACTAATCATGAAGATAATATGTTGAACTGTATACTGATATAAATGCTGAAAACTTGGTCAATGCACTAAGAGTCTGACTGTGGGAGCTACTATTAACCGACATAAACCACGTGAGCTAAACGTAGAGTCTGATGTATACGCCCCATCGAGAGACCCAATATACCTTGCCAGGGGTATAAAGGCATGACTGTGGTGTGATCACTTATACTGATGCCCAACAGAGGGGACTTATAATCCTACGTGGGCACGTAGTTCTGGGACTATGAGGGTACGCTGAACCCTAGTCCAACTCGGTGCTAAGTCCACTCCCAACTGAATACATACGAAGCTAAAATGCACTAAATACTGAATAGCTCAAAATACTGACATGCTAACTGAGAATGCAACATTTATATACTAAGAATGTGATATTTGAAATCTGGAGCATGATTTTCTGTTTAACTGACCTATTAAGTATAATTCATGAACCAAGAGAATTTATACAAACTAAGGTTCTGAGTTTTATGCAAGGAATTAAGCAACATTTCCAAGAAAATATGTTATATAGATTAAGGATACTATAGCAGCATAAATCACCACAATTCCTAAGATTTTACAAACTCTAGGTCTAAACAAGTTATGTGGAATCAAGCAACTGACTGAATTCTAGGGACCTAGTGGATGAAAGGAACCCACTAGTGAAATCTTGGACCCCAACGACGGACCCCACCTACGGACCATGTGTCAGACCACAGACCGTCGGTGGCTTCTATGGTTCTGGCACCAGGTCCTGAAAAGCTGCATTTTTCTAGTTTCTCAAATCTGAGGTGTTACATATAGCTCACGTTGTCTATGTCGATTAATATTAAACATCCTACAAAATGAACTAAGTTACTTTTAAAATGTTTAATGCAGTTTTCCTTATGATTTAAGATGCATTAAGCATGTTCAAGTTTTATGATATTTCCTTAAAGGCTTTTACGATGTTTAGCTTGGTCATGCATTTCATGTTTTCGATTATACCCCTTATTTTCATGATTCATGTTTTATGCATATCCCTCATACTTAGTACATGAAATGTACTAATGCATAATTGTGCCTACATTATTTCACTAATGTAGGGTATGACGTTTTCTCTCCCTCCACTCGTGGCTAAATAGTGATCATTTGGAGTTTGTAGAGTTGGTGAGTCCTCATGTTCCAAGGACAAAGGCATCTTTCTTTTGATTTCCCTATGATTCTTTTTTTTATGTTGTACGTGGTTTACGAGTTATGTCTCGACTACTTCCTTTCATGTACAAGATGCCTTGTCATGACTATGAGATTTCTAATTTTAAATGTCAAACTCTTTTATTCGTATGAAACTGTTTGCTTTTATCTATTGGATTCGGAGGATGATTTTAGGCGTCGGTGAGGTCTTGATTGATTTTTGAGAGGTCCCGAGCTTATTTTTGCCTTTTTAGACGTGACTTAATTTCTTGTGATTTTCACGGATGTTGGATCAAGAAGACCTCAGATTCATTTTTTAATGGTTCTATTGAGTCCGGAACGTCAAGTATAATTGATTTTCATACATGGTTTGTGTGTACGGGGTTCTGATAGAATTTCGAGGGTCATTTTGAGGTTTAGAGTATTAGATGATTTTCTGATGTTTGTGTTCTGGTGCACTCCGCTTTCGCAGAGATGACTCGCTCTAGCGAGACTCTCTTTAGTGAGGTTTGGGTCGCTTTTGCGAAGGGTCAACCCTTGTTGACCTTCATATTTGCAAAGAACCTTCGCTTGAGTGACATCCGCGTTAGCGAAGGTCTGATCGCTTAAGAGAGACCCGAGCTTTTAGTGGGGTTCTCTTAAGTGACACCTGAGAGGGTTTTTACCTGCCATTTTCGGAGTTTAAGCCCTATTTTTTTATTTTTGAGCTTGGAAAACCCTTGGTGGCGATTTTCAAAGGATTTTCAGTGCTAAATCACTTGGGTAAGCTTCTATGATCCTAAACCTTCATTTTCCTTTGATTATTTATGAGTTTTAACATCAAAATATGAGGTTTTAATTGATGAATGATGATGTGACGCCTTAGCTTAAAATTAGAAGTCTCACATCAGCAAAATACATGAGATATGTTGGGTATATAAGTAAGCAGGCCTATCAAATAGTGACGCATTTTATAGTCATGCGGGCCTTGGACAATATCATTAGCCGACTAGGCTGTTACAAAAAGTTTGTCACGACCTGAGCCTACACTCTAGACGTGGCTTGCACTCGAGAACTATTGTTGGCCCCCAAGCAAACCCTCATCCTGGATGACTACAAGCAGAAGACTAACTCAATAACACATAAGCATCAAACTGAAAGAAACGTTTAAAAACAGTTTACCGAATCTCAAAACTTCGTTGAATATACTAAGTATGAAATATAAGTTTTAAATAAAACATCTAGAACTGAAAGACTCTTCAAAACTATCTATCTATGAAGCCTCTACTATACAAAGATGAGTGTCGGGACAAGACCCACGACTCCTCAAGGAAACTACTACTAACAACTCATAAAACTGGAGTCCTCCAGAAGCAAGGAGGTCTTACTTAAAAGCTGACGAACAGATGAAGTGATCTCAACGGACTCTTATTGAGGATCCTCAGAACATGTATCTGCATCATTAAAAGATGCAGGTCGAATGATATCAGTGCATTGAATGTAGGAGTATGTAATATAGCTGAATAACAAATAGCTGAATGAAAGGACTGTGGTAGATATAGATATACAATCAACTGAATGTAAAGAAATAAAAAAGTGAAATCATTAAAACTTTACAAAATACTTACTCATCTCTGAAGTCAACATATTAAGTGATATAATAAAAACACACTTTAAACTCTATTTGGGAGATTCTCTAACCGACAACCATCACTATGAGCTACCTGATGATACACCGTCTCGCTCACGCTACCAGAACTTTCCTATACCTTTTCGGGGTATAGAACACCTCAACTAAGTGGATCCACTAAGCTCTGCCCGAAGGCACTAAGGATTCATCTAAAAAGTATGATCATTTTCCCATGTTGGCATACATAGTTTATGAGGATTTTGAGTTGCCTGAACTCATCCTCATATCGATGTTCAATACTACTCCCAATAATATATATATACTCATGCTCAAATGTATAAAACATACTCTTTCTCTAGTTTGGGATAATTGCTCAAACTATCATGTTAAAAGAGATAACTGCTCTGTAATATCTCTAAACTCATAAACTCGTTTAGAAGTTTCACTTTTCTCAAAACAATACTCTCTTTCTTCATGTAAAAAAGAAACATTTGGGAAATACTTAGTCCCTTATATTTCTTCTCAAACTCCTCTTTACTTCCTCAAAACTCCGTTTAAACACAAATGCTGACTTTAAAAGATTCTCAAAAGTCATAACTCAAATAGGGTTCATGCTGAAATGTAGAAATAAATGAATCAACTCAAGGATATAAATAACAATATAGAAAACTCAATATTCATAACTCAAGAACTCAGAACTCAACGATACTACTTCTCTCAAGAATACTCAATTCATAGGGTTCATGCTGAAATATAGACATATGAACGAATCAACTCAAGAATCTTAATGCATAACATATAACATTTCAATAATTGGGAATATAATTTCAAAAGGAATCAGGAACTTAAGAACTCAAAATCAACTCAATAAAAGCTCTGGAACTTTTCTCTTAAACTCACTTTAGTTTTGAATGTGCATTAAGACATCTGATTAGAATATGTAGGAATTCTCTAAGGTAAATGGAGCCTATAAGAGCTAATACATAGAAGGGAAACGTAGCCACGACTCAAAGGAGCATGTCCGGATGAAACACGAAAGGAATCGGCCAGGCGACCACTGACGCACTGCTGGCGCGGGGAGCTAGTCACAAAACTTCAGCCCCACGTTTGGGGCGCACTGCTAGCGTGGGGCGCCAATCTCTAAACTTCTGGGCATCCGTCTTGGCGCCTTCGTGGCGCGCCGCCCCATACCCCTACCTAGCAATCTGATAAATTTTCAAGCTAAAATTAGGACCCCAACTAGTTTAGAATTGGAAAATTTCTTCTAACTCTCCTCGATTCTCAAACCCAACACGAATACATGAGAACTTTCATATAATTCCTTTGGAAACATAACTTTACCAAAGATTCACAAAATAAAAGAATCAAAACCTCCATTGTTAAAGAATTAAACTCAATATCAAGAACTACGAATGGATCCTTTAGATATAATAATTTCTTGACTAAATTGAGACGTAGGGCGTGAGGATGAAAAATTTCAACACTGTGAGAAGTTTTACATAACTGAAAAGAACAATGGTTCTTGGTGAAAATCGTTGGATACTTGATGAATGCTTGAACCCTAACTTTTTCTCCTCTTGAAACCTTACTCTAATTTCTCTAAGCGTTAAAGAACGTTAAAAGATGGTTTAACACTAATTAGACCCTTAATTGGCTGAAGAAAAACGTGGCTTAGGTTTACAAGGGATGGAAAAAGACCAAACTACCCCTCTAAAAATGATTTAGGTGCCTTAAAAAGAAGGCTTCGCTAAAACTGAAATATCTATTTACTCTGAGCTCGAAATGAAGCCAACTTGGCGGCGTTGGAAAGAGGACTCAAAGATATTTAATTTGATAGGTTATATGACACCTAATTCTTTATGTACTAAAAGTTATGATCGTTTGAAGTTGACCCAAGTAAAATCTCACATTGAAACTCAATCGGTAAGAAAGGTTTCAACTCAACTTTATGCTAAGGGATTCTTGTGACCTTAATTCATATCCAAAATCATTCTCACACTGAAGAATTTACCTTAACACCTAATAACAATTCAGAATCACTCGGTATAATATTATTCACAAATGAAGAATGGTTCGAGTCTTAACTTATAAATTTTCGGGGTGTTACAGATGAGGTTTTTCAAGAACTCAAGCTCTTAACTGAAATGGATATTTGAACAGTTTTTGAGTCCTTTTTCAAAATTATTTTTCACAATGACTTTCTAAAGCCCTGAGTAATATTTTCAAGTATTTAATTATGAATTCAAACCTTACTTTTGGAATTGAGTTTTGTGTTGATTGACCCACTTTTCAAGAGAATCGATGTGGGTATTGTTGTTTCTGAAAAGTTATTGTGAATACTTGCTTGTATATAGATTGTGTGGCTTAGGAAGTGATTAATAAGGGGAAGACTCAACTCTTGGAGTGACTATTGATTGATTTAAGGCAAGTGATCTCCTAAACCTTGTATTCTCGTAGAATTCATGTACTTCTTTTGTTGCTTATGTGATGGGAGTAATGGGAATGAGGTGAATGGTTTAATTGTCCACCTGATATATCTTAATGAATAAAAAAAGGGTTGAAATGAAAAAGGCTATGTGATGATCACGATGATTGGCTTATAGTGACCCTTGTTGATTGATTGATGAAATGCTTGAAAGCATGAATGTGGACTTTCAATGTATGATTTGTTGTCTCTTCCGTGTGGTGTGATATTAATTATGTGCATTGATTGTTGAACATTGTGATGAGACATGTGATGAATTCTGATGTCGAAGTCTTTACCGGCGAGTGTGATTACGCTGAGGTCATTTCTGGAAAGTGTTTATAAAGTCGATGGAAAATGATTCCGACTAGTGATTTGATATAAAGCCGATGGGAAATGGTTCCGACTAGTGATTTGATATAAAGCCGATGGGAAATAGTTTCGGCTAGCGATATTGTGCCGATGGGAAATGGTTCAGGCAAGAGATTGATTATTGTGACTTGATGCCTTTGATGCTTCTACATGATTTACTTGCTAATTGTGATTGATGTACTTGTTGTGTGTCATTCCCCGAGCCTACACCCTAGACGTAACTGGCACTCAAAAACCATTGATGGTTCCCAAGAGAACCCTTGGCCTGGCTCCTTACTCAGCGGAAGACTTACTCAAGCAAAATGAAAAAAAAACTCATGATGCAAAATAACTTTAAAAACTTAATTTAAACTCAACTCCAATAACCGTCTGAAAATAGTTTAACAAGTATTAGTTAAATGTCTCATAAACTCAAAAACATTACAACACAAAGGAAATAATGATAGACTCCTCGACCTTTAAACTATCTATGAAGCATCTACTATTACATGAGGATTATCGGGACAAGACCCACGACATCCTAACAAATTGAAAGTAAAAATGGAACCCTCCGGAAGCAAGGAGGCTCACCATAGCTAACTGGAACTGCAAGTGGTATCAACGAAGCTTCTGTTGATGACCCTGAATACTGTATCTGAATCATAAAAGATGCGGGCCAAATGGCGTCAGTACATGGAATGTACGAGCATGTAAGGGGAATTCTAAAGCATAAACATAAGCTTGAACTGATAGAAAAGAAACATACTTACCTCTTCTCAAACTCACTCAACTTAACCCAAATTTCCCCTCAAGAATAGGATACTCAACTCAAGGACAAGACACTCAACTCAAAGGTAAGATACTCAACTCAAGGACAAGATACTCAAATCAAAGGTAAGATACTCAACTTGAAGATACTGATCAACTCAAGATACTCAACTCAAGATACTCCAAGAATAAGCAACAATAAAAGATGCAATATATGGAAAGCTGTAAAACAATAGATAGCAACTCAATTGTATGTAAAAATGCAATGATAACTCATTTGTATGTAAAAATACAATGATAACTCTTATTTGGGAGATTCTCTAACCGAAAACCATCACTATGAGCTATGTATTGATACAACGTCTCGCCCATGCTGCCAGAACTGTCCTATACCTTGTCGGGGTATAAAACTCCTCAACTAAGTGGATCCACTAAGCTATGCTTAAAAGCAATAAGGAATCATCTAAAAAGTATGACCCTTTCTACCCACGTTGACTACATAGTTTATGGGGGCTGTGAGTTGTCTGAATTCTCCCCCATATCGGTGCTCAATACTACTCCCAATAATATAACTCATGCTCATATGTTTTTTTTTAAAAAAATTTCTCATCCTCAAACTTTGAGATTATTACTCAAAAGGTTTCTCTTAAAAAAGATTATACTAAAAAACTCTTCATTAACTCCTTTGGAAACCGGTGTTTCCCCTCATTTTAAATATAAAAACATTTACTCTTGGGAATACTTAGTTCCCATATATTCATTTTGAAAAATGAAACTCAACTCTACTAATCCTCATCCACATTTACTCAAGTCTTAAAACAAATTATAAATAATTGTTAAAGACTTCTCAAAATAGGGTTCATGCCGAATTATGGACGTGAACGACTCAATTCAAGGTTTTCAATAACCATATATAGAACTCAATACTTGGAACTCAACGACTCCGGAACTCAAGGACTCAATGATACTACTCATCTCGAGACTACTCGACTAATAGGGTTCATGCGGAATTATGGGCATGAACAACTCAACTCAACTCAAGGACTTTCATGGGTAACATGTAGTAGTCCTATAATTAAGAATATAATCTCAAAAGGATTAGGAACTCAATACTCAAGAACTTAGAACTTGAGGATACTACTCCTCTCAAAGATACTCAATTTATGGAGTTCATGCGGAATTTATGGGCATGAACGACTCGACTCAAGGGTCTAAATAACAACATAGAACTCATGTGTACGACTCTTCTCATCCTCATACTTATGGAGTTCATGCGGAATTTATGGGCATGAACGACTCGACTCAAGGGTCTAAATAACAACATAGAACTCATGTGTACGACTCTTCTCTTAGCTTAAGTCAATAGTTGATCTCAAGGGATTCACAATTTAACTCAAAGACTTTCTTGAACTCTACTCTTAACTCTTTTTTGAATTTGAATTATGAATTCAAGAGTTATGATTCATGATATGAAGGATCTCATGATGATTAAATGGAGTTTATAGTAGTTAGAATCAAAAGGGAGTAAAGGTACACTTTAAAAGAATTTAGACGGAGTAAGCGACGGAAAAAGGGTGGGGGCAGGCGACCCTGACGCATTGCTGGCGCGGGGTGCCAGCCCCTAAACTTCAGAGACTCAAATGGGGCGCACTGCTGGTTCGCCGCTCCAGACCCCCCGGCACATCTGGGGCGCGCCGCCCCAGCCCTTCCCCAGAACATTCCGACGAATTTTCTTCTTCAATTTTTTATTCTAATTCACCTAGAATCGAATGGTTTCTTCCCAACTCACTTAGATTCTAATACCCAACATAAGTATACGAAAATCTACTAAAAAAGAACCCTCAAACTCATAGATATATCTCAAGAACTCATCAAACCCAACTTAATTCAAGAATGAAAGCAACACTTCAAGAACACTTATCAAGAACTTAAATTTCTCAATCTTTATGGATAGATTCGCAAAAGAAACTCATGATTGGCGTCTGGGTGAACAGACCCAACACTATGACAACTTACATACCTCTTAGGATCAAATCCTTGGCAAAAACCCCTCGAAGATTGCAAGAATCTTGATCATTCTTCCTTTTCTCCTCTTTTCCTCTTCTTGAACTCCTCTCAAAACTCTAAGCGTAATTTAGGAATAACTAAAACTGATTCCAATCAGTTTAGACCCCAAAAAGGTTAACAAAAATGAGCTAGGCTAGTGGGGTAAGGAAAATACCAAAATACCCCTCATTAATTCGGGTAACTTTCCTTAACTGGACAGGCTAAACTCAAACGTGCATATCTCCCTCATCCGAACTTGAAATTTACCAAACTCAGTGGTGTTGGAAAGATGACTCAGAGATCTTTCATTTGATATCTTACAGGCCACCTAACTCATTCTGTACTGAAAGTTATGGTTGTTTGAAGTTGACCCAAAACTTAAAAGAACCTAGGAATGATTTAAATAAATTCTCTTTAGTTCTTTTTGGAACTCAAGGTGCTACATCTAGTGACATTAACACTTAATAAAATTTAAATTTATTGGTAAAATCTTACTCACAACGAAGAATGGTTCGAGTCTTAGCTCAATTTTTTTTTGGGGTGTTACATTGTGTATGACTGAACTACTTGACTTTAAGATTGACTTACTTGATTCGTTTGATTGATGATTTGTGACTATTGAACTACAAATATTGGGTCTTATGAGTAGTGTATTGTAGAACTGCTAGGTTGGGCTGATTTATGTGTAAGTTGTAGTTTGAGGAATGTTCGGTTGGAGTGTAAAGGGTATCTGATTTCTAGCTAGATACCTTGTTTAGTAGGTTGCTTGTTGGGTACTATGTTGTTGGTACTGACTCCTTGCTTCTACACTTGTGTAGGTACCGAGCCCGGTATAGCGTGATCACTCTTCTTCTCTTTTCTGAGCCTTATTGAAGGACTTGAGAGGTAACTGGTTGTCATCCCGGCGGACCCTCTTTTCCTTTTCTTTAAGTTTTGTTCTATTTGGGAAACAAAGACTGAGACTTGTACTTATTTCTTAATTCCACACTTTATGTATTTAGTGGCTTGTACACGTGACAACCAGATTTTGGAGTATTGTTTAGAATGAATAAGTTTTCCGCCTTTGTCTTGTTCTTGATTTATATTTCCACATTTCTTTCGTTTTCGTTGGGTTGAAGCTGACTTGTCTTGGTGGGAATAAACAAGTGCCATCACATCTATTTTTGGGTCGTGACACTCTACCCACTCTCTATCTCTCTCCTCTTTCTGCCTCCTCTCTCTTAACACAAATACAAATTATACAAATACAAATGTTAACAGTCGTTTATACAAACACAAATGATAACAATCAATTATACAAATACAAATTATAAATATCGACTATACAGATCTCTTTAGTGATGCAAATACAAACACACATGTATTCGTTGATACAATATTGATACAAATGATGACAATTAATTATACAAATATAAATGTTGAACTCGATACAATTGTATTCAGATACAAATTGTATTTGTTAATACGATTGATACAAATGATAACAATCAACTATACAAATACAAATGTCGAACTTGAAACAACATTGATATAATTGTATACAATTTATTCATTGATACAAATTGCATACAAATACAATTTGTCTCTCTCCTAATCTCACTCGTCTTTTTCCTCCCTCTCCTAATCTCACTCGTCTTTCTCCTCCCTCTTCCAATTTCGCTCGCCTCTCCCCCTCCTAACATGTAGCTACGAATCATGATTAGCAAACTATAGCTATTTTTGCCTCATTATGTTTCAAATTTTTGCTATTTTTGAAAGTTCATCAAAAAACTATTCTTTTGAGAGAAGGGGTAAATGGATGCAAAATTTTAGAAAAAAGAACCTCAAGAAAGAGGGCTAGAACAACCTGAAGAAGGAGTGAGAGCGGAGATGGGCTACATCTACGGTACAATTCACGCTTCAAGTATAATATTAACTCGAGTAACAAAATTTAGCATCATATTTTTCTGAGAATATATTATCCACATGTAAATATTTCAAATTTTAGAAATGTTAAAATTTCCAATGCAAATTCATAAGAGTTTACTAAAAAAAATTCCCAGGTAAATCCTATGTAATTAACACTTTTTTAATAGTCAATATGATAGCTTACAAATCATATTAAAGAAATAATCCGTATTAAATAATTTCTTTTCTATAAACTTGTTAATTAGGTAAGTAATTTCAAAATTAAGATACTCCATTTAAGAAATCACCTGCTCAACATAATTCGACAATTCTAATAAGTTATACTATTTTATTATTCAAGGACGATTCTTTGTTCTTATTGGATACTCTCTTATTCTATTATTGCTGGATTCAGTATGCATATTTTGACAATGTGTTGACGTGGATCCACATTGTCATGTACCATGGAGCATGGATTTTGATTTTTGGTCATTTTTTTAATGTACGTCACTTTTAGGGTAGATGGAAGAAAATTTGGACTAAAAATATAATAAGAGATATATTTAAACTATTTCTGATAGTAAAGACGTATATATAACTCTTTTTTATATTAAGAATTACACTTTATTAAATTATTTTATTTTATTTTTGGGTATAAATCATTGCCCCAAACCCTAATATCTAATTTCTGTTTTTTGAATTTTTATTGCTTATAACTATTTAACTTCAAAAATACCATCTTTGATACTCAAATACTCCCATTGCTATCTTTTGCATATTTTTGGGCTTTTTCACCATTTTTCTTCTAATAAAATAATAATACTTAAATTCACAACTTGAATATACATTACAAAATAAAATGAGCTTTCTAGTTATTGTATAGCTAAAATTACTGATAAGATAATTAATAACCATACAAATATAGTCGCAAAAATCACAAATATAACCATGAAAAAAATATTAAATATAACTTAAAATTAATTTACTTAGTGTGCACTTATTCTAGTCACACATACGCATCAAACATATACCTATGGCATGCCTCTAATCCACGGAATCATGCGTTGTGCTCTTATTATCAAAGCAAAGTTACATGATAGATCACTAATTAACATCTCATTTGATTCAATTATATGACACTTTTTACTTCTCAAAAATCAATATTTAAAGCTAGATTGAATTAGATCAACTCAATATTTCTAAATTAAAATTTTGGTATTAATACAACAGTTTACGAATTACAATGTTTTTCATGTCAATATAATAAAGAATAATACACTTTAAACTATCGATCAAAATTCACATATTTTGTATTTAGATTTTTCAAGAAATTCTTCGATTTTTTTTCAAAAACGGATGACTAATCACATGCTTGTCACGTTCCGTGGAGAACCGAGATATTGAGGAATATCCAGAAAGGCTTTTAGGAATTCTATCAGGACAATGTTTTTTTATTGGTATTCACAACTTTTGAAATGAGAGAGGAAATTGGAGGACGATGTCAAGTCAAAATAGAACAAACAAATTGAAAACATATAAGATTTTCTTTTTCCATTAAATAGGCGAGTTTATAGCCAAAAACATCTTTAAATTATACCTCCAAACTTAAATACATCCTTAGATTATTCTTCTTAATAAAAAAAATTCCTCAAGTATTTAAAACTTGACAACTTTCATCCTTCTATTCAAATTTGTCAAAAAGTTAACACATTGCATACAAAAGCATGAGTTAGATCAACAAAATTGAACTATAGTTAGATCAACAATTTTTTAGGGTAGTTTGATAGTTGAGGATGTTTAAGATTTTGATTTTGATATCTGGCACTCGAATTTCATTCTCCATTATTAAAAGTAAAAGTCTGTGATCGACATCATGTCTTACAGACTCACATTTCAACGGACAATTATTTGATATCAAATCAAATATAAAATAAAATTGCTAACTAATTTTTTTTGTATAGTATTAAGCGTTGTTATTAAAAGAAATTCATAACAATATTATTTTTAGATATATCTTAGAATGAAGATAATTAATTAATCTGGGTGATTTAAAGAGATTTGCCGAGAGTAATGTGAATTGCACATATTTTACTCCCTCTGTCCAGTTTATATGTTACTTTTCTTTTTAGTCTATTCCAAAAAATGATACATTTCTATATTAAGTAATAATTTAACTTTAAAATATTCATTTTACCCTTAATAAAATAATTTATAGCCACACAAATATCTATCACTTATTTTAAACCATAAATTTTAAAAGTCTTTTTTTTATACTGATAAAATGAGACGGAAGGAGTATATAAATTTCATAATTTTTTTCGATAAATTTTAGTAAAAGAATAAAAGTTATCAAATTTTAAATCCACGGAGGATATTTCGATTAAGAAAGATAATTTCAAGTCATAGTTTAAAGTTGCGTTTGGCCATGCGATACCATATCACGATATAAAATCGTGAGCTGGAATCAACGTTTGGACATGCGATTTCATGCTGATACCATATCATGATCATATCATGAGATGAAATCCGATATTCTCTAAAAATCATGATTTGGGAATTCCATATCATGATATGAGATTTTTTAAAGCAAAAATTGACCCACAAATTTATATTTTGTTAAAACAACCCACATTTATATCTACTAACCATTTATATTTCATATGTAAATAAAAAATTATAATTACATCATTACTTTTTAAAATTTATTATTCTCACCAACATAAATTTATTATTACTTTAAATTTGGTGAATAGGAATTGATTTGGTAAATATAAATAAGAACGCAGGGAGTAATACTTTTTCGTTTTTTCATAATAAAAAAAACTTCTCTTTCGGCTACATATGAAAATGTTTAAAACAATTTAATATGAAAAATGATAAAATTGGTGATATATGTTTGATAATTATTACTTTCAATATGTTTGATTTTAGCGCGAAATTAATGTACTGAAAATGTATAATCGCACACAAGTGAAACAAGACATGAAGCATTATGATATTAACACATATGAAAATTGTCATAGCTTGTGCAGTGTTACATAATCATTTGCGAGAATACCAAAGGAGTGATGAAATACTTATGGTCTATGAGCATGAAAATATAGTTGCAAATGATATTGACCAACAAAGGACTCAAAGTAATAATGTTGGTTCGTCTTCTCGGTCATATGATCGATAAATGCAAGTTCAAAGTGAGAAGATTGTCCATACTATGTGGGAGGATTATATTAAAGACTAATACACTACAATTTATGTTCATTTTTTTATTGAATTAAAATTTGATCAATTAAAGTTAGATGAAACAATTATTTAAGTGAAGAATAAATATATTTGTAATAATTTATTATGCGATTTTATAATTATTTTTTTATATGGTAAGATTGAATAAACAATTATGACTATTTTAATAGTTTTACAACTTGTGAAATTCCTATGTTTATAAGAAAATACACAACACAAAAATTTCATATCACATGTCCAAACAGAACTTCAACTTTATGTGATTTTATATTATAATAGAGCAACTTTCACGTATAGCAAACATAAAAATCATATTTGTATGTTATAACTATAGTTTGCATAATTGCGCTCCATAACAAATTATATGTTTGTTATGGAGCTTTTGATTTGTATAATTCGCTAGATACATCCAATTTTATACAAATTGTTCAGTTTTGTATAAATTCATTTATACATTGTAATTTGTATAATAAGATTTGTATTTGTATAATTATAAGTGTATAGGACGAAAATATATATATTTGTATTTGTATATACACTTTTCTCTCACTTTATACAAACACAAACGCATTTTATACATTTATATACCGAATAGGTAATTGTATACCGAAAATAGCTAATTGTATACCGAATCAGATGACAAAAAAGTGGAATATTTACTGCGAATTGCAAATAAAATAAACTATGACTATAATATTTAATTTGAATTAATAATTTGCTATTTTATACAATTTATCCTATCATATCATGATTCTATATTGCCGAGCCCTAGGTTAAAAAGAGGGATCTTTTAACAGTGTCAACGCCAACTCAAACTTGTCAGACGCCGCCGATTTCCTCTCATTTCTCTCTCCTAGTCAGATTTAGAGTGAGAGGAATATCCTTCATCGTCGCCGGAAAATTCACTCTCCGTCAATCGTGATCGGAGATTTTGATGTCGGAGGTAGCAGTAGAAGAGGAATCTAGAATAATGAAGGAGGATTTGTGTATAGAAATTGATCCTCCGTTCAAGGAGAACCTCGCTACTGCTGAAGATTGGCGGAAGGCTCTTAGCAAAGTAGTTCCTGCTGTCGTCGTGCTCCGAACCACTGCTTGCCGAGCATTCGACACTGAACCTGCCGGTTGCAGCTCCGCAACGGGTTTTGTTGTTGATAAGCGTCGCGGAATTATACTCACGAATCGACATGTTGTTAAACCTGGTGATTAAAATCATTCATTTGTCTCAAATTCCCTTTTTAATCTGTTCTAGTGACAAAATTTGAGTTGAAATGAAAAAAGGTTTATGGAAATTGGAAATTTGAACTTGAAAGCTTGGTGAGAGGGGTAGTTGAAGATTTTATAAAATTCAATTCAAATAACTATTTCAATATTCCACTTAAAGTTCAAGTAATATTTCACTTGAAACCCGAATTTACTGTCATGAGTACAGATTAACAGAAATCACTATTCCGTTTATCATATAGGTTGAGTTTAGATAACCAAGAGAGAAACTTGGATTTCATAATTTTGTATTTTGATGGATGTGTGATTGTTCATTTGCTTGTAGGACCTGTGATGGCGGAGGCTATGTTTGTGAACCGTGAAGAAATACCAGTTTACCCCATATACAGGGACCCTGTGAGTTCACTTGAGAAATCCTCTGTCATGTGACTGTTGCATCCTGTTTATTGCATATATATTTTGGTTACTTCAACAGCGTAGTTTTTTTTCCACCAGTAGTATCTGCACATTAGTTTTGACTCACTGGATACTGCTAGGAAGAGTTACTTAATGAAAGGGGGTAAATTAAAAAATTCCCGGATATCTAAGCAATGGGTATGCTTTTGAGAAATCTTAGACACATCTTCAGTGCCTCATACCGATAGTGAACCTTAATTGAACTAAGACTATTAGGATATAATTTGGCATTTCATAGGTACAAAGTTATGAACGTTTTGCTTCCGAGGGTGGTAGATGTTCCTTGTAGCTGTGTGAATCTGCCAAATAGATTGCCTAATCATATAACTAGACCCAGTATCAATGTTAGACATATGTTATGGTCCCGTGATATGGATCTAGGTACAGGACGCTGCAATATGAAATAACATGTTTTCTTTCAACTACCTATGGTGCTGGTTCCTTAAGGGAGAACCTGCGATTTCTGGAGTTGAAGTACTCAAAAACTTAAATAATTTTCTGCTTATCTTTCCATTGAATTCAAATAACTTTTAAACACAACATTGATGATTAATCACCCACCTAATAACAAGGAAATAACTTCCTACTACTACTGAAATGAGAAAGTGGAGGAATAACCTCCTTACTGCTAACAATTACAAAGAAATAGGAAAACATAGTTAATAGATAAGTTGTCCTTACTGCTTATAACTGCTTCAGAGAAAAGAACAAGACATAATTAATAGTTGCTGAAGTAATCTACTTCTGATTAAATTAGCACCCTTTTAGTCTACCAACAGTTTACACATGAAAAAATTAATCAGAAAGTAGATTGCTTCAGCATGTTTGCTAGAAGTGAGATCTTTCTTTGTGCTTAAGCATGTTGCTCTGTGCAGATTTATATAAGGAGGCCAATATCTTCCTACAAATGCATGAACTTCATATATTTCATTTAATTGTTATTCATGAATAACTATTGACGTCCATTTTTTTTTATAAGTACTATTTGATGTCTATCTTCTAGGTTCATGATTTTGGCTTCTTTCGGTATGACCCTGGTGCAATACAATTTTTGAGCTATGAAGAGATTCCTCTTGCTCCTGATGCAGCCTCTGTAGGTGTAGAAATTAGGGTTGTTGGTAATGACAGTGGAGAGAAGGTATTGCCTTAGATTTGACATCTTTCTTTGATTATCCTATATTTGGTCATCTTCTGTCAATTTGTGTTAATTGATTCATGTAATTCAAAGGGACGCAATGAAATCTTTATAGCATCTTCAAGAGTCGATAGATAAGTCTCATCGCGCTGAGTGCTATGTATTAGTTCCTATTCCTATGTTTTAATTTTATATGTCTTACTTTTCTTTTTAGTATGTTAAAAAATGAATGCCACTTCAAATTTAGTAACTCTTTAAATTCAAACTTTCCTCATAATATGTTTAAGACTACAAGATTCAAAGGGCATTGTGGTACATTACATATTCAAAACCTCCTTTACTTCCTTAAACTCTATGCCTAGTCAAATTAAAGCACATAAAATGAGATGGAGGGAGAAGTAATTTTGATGAATGTAGACACACGAGCGCATGCCCTCACATACACACAATCAAACATACATATATAAATAATTGTCATGTAAACCTTTAGTGGAGGCCCAATATCATTCAAAGCCTTTAGTTATCAAACTTTCCAACACACACACACATATAAACATTCTAGTTGTGCTTACTTCTTAATGTGTATTATGCCATAGAATGATACTAATATTAGTTGTATATCATTCACCCTTTTGGCTTATATGTTGTGGAAGCATGGAACCTTGTTCTTTATTGATACTAGTATACATACCTGCGTGATGCGCGGAAATTGTCTTGATAAGAGTTTTGTAAAGACATTGATTTTTAGGTTTAATTAAAAGTCATTAGCACGACAATATGTTGCACTTCTTTATTATTTAATTGTACGTTTATTTTATGTCCTTTTTTAGTTTAGTAACTTTGAAAGAATCAATATCTGTCCCACATATTAATTTACTTTTACCAATATATTTATTATTAAGTGAAGGAGTTAGGAAAATTGTGAATATAGTAATCTTCAAGGTTATGTAGTTGTAGCCATTTGAGAGATTAAAGATGTTTCCGTTGTTGCTTTTTGAAAGGTGGTGTAAGTTGTTATGTTTGACCGTAATAGTAAGTTCCTATTAAAAAAGGAGCAAATTGAACCTCCAATAGGCATCTCAACATTCTCTTTTTAATGGTGGATTGATTTGATTAGTAAGATTTTCCCTCTACTATGTATGTATATATATGTATGTATTTATACATTGAATCCAGTTTTTAACTTTTCTATGTTGTTGGTAAAGCACGAAGCATGCTTGGGAACTATTGGAAGATTTTGCAATGAAAAGCATACTTGGGAACTATTGGAGGATTTTGCAATGAAATAAAAAACACTATTGTAGCCGTCATGCTTAACTACCTTAGACCATACAATTTCTAATTTTGGTTTGTAAATAAAAAATATTGCCTGTAATGCCATGAATTGCAAGCAAAAAATAACATGCTTCCATTTTGCTGATGCCTTTCTGAAAGACCAATGTTATTGGATACTAAAGATTAACATAAAAATTATTTCATATTCTATAGTCTATAAAATATTGTGTTGTGCCTTTATTGAAGAACTATGTATGCCAAAGAGTTTATAAACTTCTCCATCTTGTAGTTTCCGAATTTGTTGGACTCCATCTGTGAAGAAATACTATAAGTGTTTCGAAAAGTGGACATCAATGTGTCACCCCACACCACCTATACTTCCTGTTAGAATATGAATATGAACAAGAATAGTATATACAATCTTAGTTAGAATAGGAATAGGAATAGAAATAGTATATAAAATTCTCCTTGGAAAAGGATTATAATTTGGTGTCCTAGTTGAAAAAATAAGTTTTATGTAGAGTCTATAAATAGGGTCTCAATGTAATAATATAGAAATACAATTCAATAATATTCTTCTCTTATGTTTCTCACAAGTGGTATCAGAGCGAGGTTAAAAACGGGTGCTCATCTTGGCGGGTTTAGTTCTAGCTGCAACCTATTTGACAATAATGAAGCTTTTTGTTAGAGAATTTTTCAGAGAGGTTCTTTATGTCGAGACATAGATTTTGCAGAGGATCTTCAACCTGTTGAAGATTATGTGAAGAAGGTGTAACAAATTTATTTTGTCAGAAATTCAGGTCAAGGGGGAGATTTGTTGTGTATTTGCCCTGAGTTTCTTACCATAATTGGGTTTGTCTTTTCCTTAATAGAAAACACAAAGTCTCCATATTTGGCCAGTCTTTTTTCTTGTAGGAAAATGTTTGTGACTCTATAAATAAAAGCTCATTCCTTCTAACTTGTTAGCATTCACAATGTAGTCCTATGGGCTTTGAGAGTTTTGTGTAGGGGAGAAATGGTGATACTTGTGTGAACCTCTGTTTATTTCGAGTGAATTGTGTGGGGTTATTTCTCTCGATATTTTGTACTCTATTTTACATAGTGGATTGCTCATCTCCTCTTGTGGATGTAGGTCGATTGACCGAACCACGTTAAATGTTTGTATCTTTCGATATATTTTTCATTCGTCTTCTTACTCATGGTCTATCGAGGTTTGCATTGCTAGCTTCCGCATGACACTTGATTATTTGATCCTAACAAGTGACATCAGAGCTTTTACGATCTTAGTAGAGAATCAAAGAACTTCCACTACCGACAGGTGGTATGGCCCATAAATGCTGCCCGTTTAGCCAATGGTTATGTTAACAAAAGTAGGACCAATGATACATGCATGAATCCCATATTCAGGGGAAAAAAGTCAGTAGACAGGTCACAATGCGTCAATTTCCAGTGACTTTCTAGGATTGTTTTGTGTCAACACCATGTCCATCAAGATTTGCGTAGAACCATGCCATCTTTAAGGTTACTATTTTCTCATATTTGATTTGCGTATCACTATGCATCTTTCCAGTGACTACTTTATCATACCCGATTTGTGAAGCACCGTGCATCTTTGATCTTTCTAGTGACTACTTTCTCATATATGATTTGTTTAGCACCGTGCGATCTTTTCGGTGACTACTTTCTCATATTCCATTTGTGTAGCACCTGCCATCTTTTCAGTGACTACTTTCTCATATCTGATTTGTGTAGCACTATGCATCTTTCCAGACTATTTTGTCGTATCTGAGTTACATTGCACCATGCATCTTTTGGTGATTCCTCAGATCTTTTTTGCGTAATTACGTGCGTTTTTCCAATAAAAGTGATACTCTCTCTTCCGTGGCCAAAATAACATATGTATGCCTTGTTCTATCTATGATTGTTGTTCGTCATGACGTTTTAATTAGTTGAACATTAAGAATATTTTTCTCCACGAAGATCTTGAGGAAGAAGTCTATATGGAGCAACCATTTGGTTTTGTTGCTTAAGGGGAGTTTAGTAGCCTTGTAAGTCGGTTGAGTCTGAAATAGTCTTCTCGAGCTTGATTTAGGAAGTTCAGCACAATAATTAAGGAGTTCAACATGACTCGTAGTGGAGCTGATCATTCTCTGTTTTATCGACATTCTGCATCAAATCCAGTATTTCATGAGAGGATTGAGCACATTGAGATTAATTGTCACTTTGTTAGGGAAAAGATACTCTCGGGAGATTTATCACAAAATTTGTGAAGTCAAGTGATCAACTTGCTGATATCTTCACCATGTCCCATCGGTCCGCGTATTAATTACATCTGTAACAAGCTAGGTACATACGACTTGTATGCACCAACTTGAGGGGGAGTATTAGAATATGAATATGAACAAGAATAATATATACAATCCTACTTAGAATAGGAATAGTAATAGAATAGTGTATAGAATTCTACTTGGAAAAGATTTTTTAATGTAGTGTCCTATTTGAAAAAGAAGTCTAATGTAATGTCTATTAATAGGGTTTCAATGTAATAATGCAGAGACATAATTCAATAATATTCTTCTCCTCTATTTCTCACACTCCCAAAAGGATACCTTTCTCCCATCCCTCCACCTTGAATGACATATGTATAATAACAGCTATAACGTACCAGCACCCAAGGGTATGGCCTAGTGGTTAATGAAGTGGTTGAGAATCATAAGGTCTCAGGTTCATTTCCCAGTGGAGACAAAAAACACAAGGTGATTCTTCCGATCTGTCCTAGTCTTAATGGACAAAATTACCTGGTACCTGTTGCTGGTGGAAGGTGGCAGGTATTTTGTGGAATTAGTTGAGGTGCGCAAAAGTTGGCCCAGACACAAGGTCATCAAAAATAAAACTACAACATACCAATGGGGTTTGGGAGGGTGGTGTGTACGCAACCTTACCCCTACTATTAATGTAGTTGGAGAGTAATAATTATAATACTAATAAAGAAAGCTAGATAACTCTTGACTACCTACTAACCTTGTACTCTAATCCTTGACCTCTATATCCTCCTATTTAGGGTTATGTTCTCGATAAGGTGCAAGTGTGTCATGTCCTGTCTAATCACCATTCACTTCTCCCACATTGGGACATTTGTGCATCTCCTCTTCACATGCCTGAACCATCTCAGTCTCGTTTCTCGCATCTTTCTCTGCACCGAGACCACTCCTACCTTATCCCAGATATTTTTATTTCTAATCCTTTCTTTTCTAGTATGCCCATATATCCACTGCAACATCCTCATTTCACAATTTTCATCTTTTGACGTGAGGGTTCTTGACAGGCCAATACTCTGTCCTATACAACATAGTTGGTTTACCCATCACTCTGTGAAACTTGCCTTTAAGTTTTGGTGCACCTTCTTATCACACAATACTTTGGATGCGAACCTCCATCTCATTGATCCTGCACCAATACGATGTGTGACATCATCATCAATCTCCCTATTTCCTTGGATAATACATAATAGACCCAAGATACTTGAAACTTTCTTTATTTCCCCATGCTTAAAATAATAACCCAATAGGAGGCCTCGCCGGAGAAAAGTTCAGAGAGGGGAATGTTGGTGCACGTTTCCCAAGTGAGAGAGAAGTGGTCATTCTCTCTTCTGGTAGTTTCCAGCGAGGTGGTGCGGTGAGGCAGTGAAGCAATGTTTAGGGTGAGAACATCAACCTCTTTAAGAGTGAATCTTGTGAGGTGATTACTCAATATTTTTGTACTCCTTTTATATTAGTGAATTTCTCATATGTCACAACATATCTATTCTATTGATATACCACATACTGAGTTAATGCATTTAATTATAGATGATAAAAAAGATTTTTTCTTATCGTCAAATCACTGAACACAAGATGAATTGTGTCTCCCTAATTTCCATGACTGTTGGTCTCGACTAACCATGATTGAATATCCCCATCCTGCGTGTGAGTAGGGGTGAATGCATGCGATACTTCTTGATTTACAAAGTAGGGTGATTTTAGATCCTATGCTTTCTATTCTTCTAGAGTGGCTTTGAGACCTCCCATAGTCATTTGAAGAGTATTCTTACGGGTTAAGGACTCTGTTGCCTCACAAAGGTCATCAAAGGGTATAGGTAAGTTTTTCCAAAGATTAAAGAGGAGATTCTTTATGTTGTTCAAGGCCTTTCCACCCTTTTATGAGTATAAGGTGGTTCTGTCTTCATTCGGAATGTTCAATTTGAACTTTAGTTTCTTCTTGAAGTCAATCAATGGAATGCTATTTAATAGGTGTTGATTTCCATATGAATATAACTGAGTTATCCTTAACTATTGTTATTGTTTGATCTTCCCTGTGAATATTATTGAGCTATCCTTTTTTTTTTTTTTGTTTTTTTGAGAAGGTAACGATTTGAGCTATCCTTTTCTATTGTTATGTTACTGACCTATTGTTGTGTTACTGTTACTTCTAATCCTATTGCTGATATATTCATGCGTCTGAAACCATGTCGTAGCCTACTGTGCTATCTCAAATTAGTTGTGTTACATGACCTTTTGTTTTTATGTTCTATTAACCCTTCCCTTGCATCTTCGTCAAATTTTCTAGTGGTATAATGCTTCAGAATTTCTAGATTCTTATTCTTTTTGCTTTTTTTTTTTCTGAATTATTCAGGTGTCTATTTTGGCGGGTACCCTTGCTCGATTAGATAGAGATGCTCCGCAGTATAAAAAGTATGTAACTTGTCACTCACAATGTTCTTTCTTAAGTAAGTCCTGATGCTAGAATGCGATGGATTTTTTTTTCTGGATAAATAGATTGTGATGAATTACTGTTTCATTGATCTTAGTTGTTGATTGTACTTGACTAAATGATTGTCTTTTTAACCTTTACCATTTTTTTAAAAAAAAGAAGATAGTAGAGCCTGCAAAAATATTATCGGTGTTCAACATTATTTTGAAATGCCGTTTGTTTTGTAATCTTGGACCAAGAAAATGTTCTATTTTAAAACCTGCTTTTATGTGCTTTGTGGTGTGTTGCAATAGCAATATAGGATCTCCCTCATCCAAGTGGACTCTGCAACGTGATCAGAAAAATTGGCTCATGGCTGACTTTTTGGATATCAAACATTTTAGTTTAATATGAAGTGGCACTGATTATGGATCTCAAAATTTTGTATGGTTAAGAATTAAGCACCAGCTGTAGACTCCTGTTAAATTTAGTTTTCCATCCCTGAAAGACTTTGGGCTCTCAGTCTATCGCAAGGATTTAATGCTGCCCCATATCAATTTAGTAAATTCCTTAAGGTGGAAGCAGCAGTGTAAGGTAATGGGATATTTTCGGTCAACTGTGCCTACTACCCACTCTTCTGGTACTACCCAGCCAGATCCTTGGCCATTTAAGTCCATTTGGAAGAGTAAAGCTGCTATAAGTTGCTTGTTTTGTAGGATTGTATCTCATGGTGGGCATCTTACTGAGTCAAATTTCAAGAAATGGGCTTCAGCATATGCAACAGATGCTTTATGTGTGAGAGAGAAACAGAGTAGGTGAATCATTTTTGCGCCACCAGGTGACTAGATAGATCTGAGTGATGTTCTTGAACATAGTTAGATAGATATGGGTGATGCCAAGATCAGTGAAGGAGCTGCTGTAGTGTTGGCATGGATGGAAACTGGACAAATATATCAGGAAATTATGGTCTACCCTTCCCACTGTGTATTTTGGGTGATTTTGTTGTAGAGGAACCAAATATATGTCAAACAGAAAGCAGAGCCTTTCATAAGCTTAAGTATTAATATTTGCATTTCTTTGACTTAAATTGCGAACTTTATGACACATAGTCTTTTAGAAATTCTCAGCTCCATGAGTTTATTAAGGAACCGAGTTTGTGTTGTTCATATATGCATGTACTTGGTGCTATTTCTCATTAATAATCTTATCTTTCTTGTCAAATAAATAGATCTATTAAAGATTGTTGTTTGGGCTAGTTCATGTCAAGGACTTCAAAGTTTTCCGGTGTAATGAGTAGGCTGAGGTGTTTGCAGGGATGTGTCACATTTAAGTTAATCAACTAAACCACTACCTTGTCCTTTGCATATACTAGATCTACCTGGCTTCCCTGTGATTATGAAGAACCTGTTTTTCTTCTTATGAAGTTCTGCAGTTCTTTTCTATTGGTGAACAGTTTTGCAAGTCTTGGTTCCCAATATGTGAGCATTTGATAACAATTCCAATTTTCGTGCAGAGACGGCTACAATGACTTCAACACATTCTACATGCAAGTAAGCATATTGATGTTACCCTCTCGTTATTAGGCAGTAGCACTGGATATTTGCCTGTCTGACTACTGGATATGGATTTAGTAAAATGGTTAATGTTGTCTGCCTTTATTATCTTCAATTAGCAATTTGTTGGAGGATGTTTAAGGTTTATGCTTGTAATGATATTAATGATTGATAGAATGATAATACAATTGTTGGTAATGCTATTAAATAGCTTTCTTAATGAGTGAACCACCAAGACCTTAAACAGCATTCAAAATGGACCGGAGGGACTACATGTTTAGAAGCAAAAAAGGAAGATGCTCACATTTTTAAAATTTTCCAAAAAAGAATACTACCTGAATTTTTTTTAACTCTTTGAGCACTTCTGGTAGGCATCTGTTGGTAAAAAACGAGAAGATAAATATATACAAATGAGATCTATTACAGTTTCTGCTGCCCCCTCAACTAATATACAGATTCCAAGTGAGCGTCTCTGCTCTTAGTTTAATAGATAGGATTTGAGGAGAAGATCTATCAATTTCGTTTTGCCATAAATGCTAATGTCGTAAATGAGTCAAAGTAATTATTGTTTTGTTTCAACCTGATACTCTTTTATGTTCTCCAATTTTGTTTTTTGTACTTCTGGTTCTTGTTCTTATAGTAGTAGCTTTGGGTTTTTCTCCTCCACTTTCAATGACTACCTTTATTGTTCAATTTCTGTGTTCTTCTCCCCCAGGCTGCTTCGGGGACTAAAGGTGGTTCAAGTGGCTCGCCTGTAATTGATTGGCAAGGAAGAGCTGTTGCCTTGAATGCTGGGAGCAAGTTATCAAGTGCATCTGCTTTTTTCTTGCCTTTAGAACGAGTTAGTACACGTTTTCTGTTGTCCTATATGTTACAGACTTTTGTTATGTTATTCTATTTTGCAAATGTATTTGTTTTTTGAGAAAGGTAACAGTATATCAGCACAAAGTTTACCATAATCACTTACCTTGAAGTGTATTTAGGATGGAAGTAATCCTCCTCTCTAGAATCCAAGAATTGACCAGAATTTATGCCTCTTTCTCTCTCCACTCCCCAGATTAAAAAACTTCAGGGGTACCTACGTGGACCACGCAGGTCTAGGCTCTTTCTTTGACACGTTTTGGATTTGGCCACGCAATTGCGTGACCGGCGCAGGTCTTCCTGGATACGTAGCTGCTCTGGTAACCCTCAGTAAAAGGTCATAACTCCTTGTAGGAATGTCCAAATGACAAAAATGGTTTGAAGCATGGCGAAATAAACTCGAAGACCTTTAATTTGATATGCAACTCACATCAGAATTCTTTATATCTTTGGAGTTGTGCTCATTTGAAGTTAGAACTTGTGCAAGCTCATTTGGAACTTTAGTTCGTTGCGTAGATATCAACTTGTCTTTGTTTTAGGGTTCTCCTTAGACCTTAAATCACTTCCAATGCACCTCCATGTCCATATGATAGGTTTTAGTCTGTAGCCTCCGTTGCTACACAAAACATTATTTCTAATTGTCATTGGCGCACTTAAGTCTTAAATCTTATGATTTTTTCACGGGGCTTTACAATATTATAACTTTGAATGAGTGAAGAAAAAAGAACTTTAGTCTTCTCTGAAATTGATTGCTTTCACGTTGTTTTTTATGCTGCTTGCTGCTCAGAGTTTTCTTGTTTTACTTATTTTATCATTATTGAGGCCAACTGGGAAGTGATCTGTGTCTTTGTTTCATTTCTGATTTTGACTGACTCCTTTCAGATTGGTCATGAGTCAGTATCTCTGTCACTTGACTTGTGGTTTCTTATTCTGTATGATATGAAGGATCCAAATTCTTTTACTCCTTGAGTACCTCTGTAGACAAAAAAATTCTTGTATGTTTTTGTCCCTCCCCTGTATTATTTATGCATTATACTTAAAAATAGTTTGGTAGATGAGAGATGTTTGAAGTTTCTTCATGGAACTTCCTGTTTCACTTCTCCTTTTCCTTATTATTTCAGGTCGATCCCGTATTCCAACTGCTACCCGATAATAGTGTTTTGGTTGTCTATGCGTAAATGCTTCTGATGAGAATCTAGGATTATTTTTTATTAGAAAAACGGGACTATAGATTGGTTAGGAGCTCACACTGAATTTATATGTTGTATTCCCAACTCTCAAGCTATACTATGAGTCATGGTGGTGCCAATTTAGTAGTATTACATTTTTCTGTTTCTACCTTCTTTCCAACTCTTTTTACCCAATTTGTGTTAAGTCTCATCTTCTCTATTATATTGTAAATCAAGAAACATTTTCATCCCTCTTCTTTTGGATACTAGGTTGTCAGGTCACTCAAGTTCTTACAGGAAGGAGGATATTATTCTACTAATAGATGGGCAGCGGTCACGATTCCTCGTGGTACACTTCAGGTTGGTTGCTGGTACTCGTTTTCTTCCCATGAATACCTCAAAAGGACTTGTATATCTTTTTCTCCTTTTAGCTTTAGTCGGTCGAGTAGCTTATTCAGAAGTATGAAAGAGCTGAAGTGATTATTAAAGAATATAGGGGTTCTTTTGTTTGGATAAAGTAATTATTTTCATTTACGCTATGGGAAGATATATAGGAAAAGATTACCTATCAAAGAAAAGATGAGAGAAAGAGATTTGGTTCTCTATGAATGATACTGAATCATCTACACTAAGAGGGACCTTTTGGTTGTATCAAAAATTCACCAAAAGCAAAAAACACGCATCACTCATACAAATTGATTTGCCATCCTTTCAAATGTTCTTCTATTCCTCTCTCTAAAGTACCCAATAAGGGAAAAAAGAAGTTATGGTCCCATTCCCTGCTTGTTCTACTCCTAAACTATCTATGCATCACATCCTTACCCTTTAATCGATATTAACCACTCTACTCCAAACACATTTAGCTCCATTCACCAAAATCCATTTGCTACCTGATAATAAATCAGTAAGTAGTTCTTTTATCCGTGTTCCTGGAGTTTAGATATAACGATAAAGGTAATACAGTGTGGGATGTGAGGTAGGTGTATGTTATGAGTTCAAAACCTAGCTGTTGAACCAAGTCCACTATCTAAGTGGAGAAGGATAGAAGAGCAGGCCTAGTATCCCTAGTTTTTTTTTGATGACTGTGGTGTCTAGGCAACTTTCGCGCACCTCGACTAATTCCATGGGATACCTGCCACCTCCCACCAGCAACATGTACCAGTATCCCCTAGTTTTGAAGATGAAACAATGATTTTATCATAAAAAGGTGATTCATGCACCCGAGGGTTGTCTGCTCCGTATGCCTCAAGGTATGCAACCTTAATGAAATCATCATTTCATAATTCACAAAGTTCTCAAAACGTCAAACTATGTTCACAAGATATCAAATATCGTTCGTTAGCATTTGCATGAGCAAACAGCCCATACAAACTTAATCCCTTGGGTTGTCTGCTCCGTATGCCCCAAGAGCATTTTCTATTAAGTATTTTACTGTAATTATATAATGTATTGTTTTCTAGTTAAGAAATTTGTGACTTAAAAATGTTCTTATATGGATGTATTATTCGTGTCTAGATAGTGAAATTATTTTCCTTCACATCTTTTATATTGAAATTTATACTATTTCTAATTTAATTTTCATAATTTTCACATGTTAATCTATTTTTAAATTTTAATTGTGTTGTTAAGAATATATTAAACTTGAAACTGTGCCTATGGACTAACACCTCCCGTGGTAGGTAATATGACCTCCTTGCACCTTGCCTTTCAATATATTGGATCTATTTTATATTCGAGCATCTGGTAATGCCTCAGATTGTTTTAACATGTTTCTCCTCAAACATGATGTAACGTCTTTGGGATGATTGAATATGGACGGAAACTTATGTTATTCTACGATAGAAGATTATCTGAAATGTTGTAGGTGCTCTACTTTTGGTTTACGAGCTTTGCCCCCTTTATTTATAAATTTCTTTTACCTGATAAAAAAAAAAAAGATTATCTGAATGACTTTACTAATACAGCGGTTGCGCTGCTGTTTCTTCTTCAAGGGGCTATTAAATTTTGGTAGTTAATGTTTTTTATCTGTTAATCGGTTATTGTGCATATGGACACATCGTTTTTCTCCTGGAAAACTTTAGTTTTACTTGGATGTTTTTAATATAGGCGACGTTTCTCCATAAAGGCTTTGATGAGACACGCAGGCTTGGTGTTCAACGTGAGACGGAACAGGTAAGGATTTAAGATTTTTGTTTCCAGACAGTAGATTACTAAAATAATGATCGTTAATCTGTTGAAACTTGACTGGAATAGTTGGTGCGCAATTCAACTCCACCCTCTGAAACTGGAATGCTTGTTATCGATTCTGTGGTAGGTACACCATCCCATGTCATACTTCCATAAAAGTATATGCCTCTGCTTATCAAGATTTATTCTTTCGTTGGGTTTATGGCAGGTTCCTGGTGGCCCGGCTCATAATCATTTAGAGCCCGGCGATGTGCTTGTTCGCATGAATGGGGAGGTTAGTCTTTCTTTGATCTTGTTGGATTTTTAAAATTTGATGGTTTTGCTATGCTCATACAAGCTTTCTAGATCATTTATAACTATACTATTTTCAGCAACTTAATTAGAGATTTATCTTCTTATATGGAACTGTATTCCCTCTCATTTTCCCAAATGGCTGCATCCCACCAAATTCTACAGACCCACATGAATTCTCCCAGGCCAACCATTGAACTAGGTTGAATCAGAGACTTATTTAACTGAGTCATACACTAGCTCTATCTGTCCCCTCTGCTGCGTGGCATGTTGTGAGGGACACTTCTATTATCCTATTAGATTGCTCAGATCTTTCGTGAATACAAGAATACTACTTTGTCGGAAATAAGTTTTGTCCGATGATTAGGAAAATTATACATTTCACTGTTCATAGCTTCAAACTGAATCCTGGAAGCCTCATGCAGGTTGTTACCCAGTTCCTGAAGATGGAGACTTTACTTGATGATAGTGTTGAGCAGAAAATTGAGCTTCAAATTGAAAGGGGTGGCACTCCCTTGACAGTGGACTTGTTGGTAAATATTGTACTTGCACGTATTGGAATATTTCGACTCTTTCTGTCTTTTCAAAGTTTTCTTTCACTTGGAAATGGAGAAAAAATTGTCAGTTCTCTTCATGATGTTAACCCTTCCGTTTTGGACCGTACCTTGATTTTTAAACCCGCTAAAGTACCAACATTAACCAAAAAAAATTCCAACATTATTAGGCAATGGCGGTTTTAAGGTTGATATCAGTTAGTTATTTCCCAACTTAAAACACAACTTCTACAAAAGCCCCACATTCGATGGTGGCTCTCTAGACACTTCAACTCTTGTTACCTAGCAAAATTTGGTTGACATTACCCTGCTAAATAGAAATTTGTTTCAGGCTGTATTAGTTGCAAATAATTGGATACCTTTTTTTTTTTTTTTTTACCATTTCTCCTTTTGTTTTTCATTCTTCTGACTGCGATCCTTTCTATATTTTATAGCAAAGGGATGTGGTGATTGTTAATATACACAAACTAGAGTGTTTTAGGGGAATTTGACATTCTCTCTTGATTGTTGTGGTTTGTCTAGACATCACTGCGAATCCTCTTTCAATTGTTCCTCCATTACAAGTATGCTAGAGGTATTTGGATGACTTGTTCGCAATAACTGGAGCATTCAACTTTTAAATATTCGGGTATCAGTAGGTAATAGGATAAGATTGTTTTACATACTTAGTATTTGCTTCGTGCATCGAGACAAGTACTAAGAATTTTTCAAGATCATCTTTTGTTTCCAAACGTTCAGAGCGACTATTATTATAGCTTTGCTTTAGTCTTCATCTTGATGTGAAAATTCAGAAAGAAAAGAAAAGGGGCGACACAAGTACTAAGAATTTTTCAAGATCATCATTTGTTTCCAAACATTCAGAGTGACTATTGTTATAGCTTTGCTTTAGTCTTCATCTTGATGTGAAGAATCAGAAAGAAAAGAAAAGGGACGACAGATGGTGCTAGTAATGGTCTGTAGATTCACAATCATGTCCTTCCCTTTCCTTTCTAGCAAATAAATTTTTAGCTATTATCTAATCAAGGATGTTTTGTCTTCCTATGGTTCTTTTGGGTGTTTTGAAGCATTTCTTCTATTATCAAAATGAAATAGGAACAAATCACTGGATATTGTAGACTACCCTTATTTTTTAGAATTTAACTAGATTTAATTAAGCAATGTAACTAATTTGTGGAGTAAAATTTCTTGTGAGAGCAAAAATAACTGCATAATTTCATTCAGCAGTCGGGGGAGAAGCACCATAATGTGAATACATTTTCACCAGCTTAAAAACACTCTGATGAACCCCAGGAAATAGAATTAGGAAAGGCAAATGGATACAGAGATACAAAATATGACTAGATTTGGTGAAGTGTAATTTATGCATGCGATCAAAACGACTTTTGGTCAATCTCATAAGGGAGACACTATCCCAACATAAGATTATGCATAATTAATATAGCGTTAGACGTGCAACGAAACTATGCAGTACTAATTTAATTCTATAACTAACATAGAGTTTGGTTTATGGTATGGACTTTTTGCATATCCAATGTAATGTTTAATCTGCGGGATTAAAATGCATTACTAATACCCCAAATAACTTATGTAGGTATTTTACTTATTATTTTAAGCGAGAGAATGTGGAATAGAAATGTGTGTGGTAGCAATAGAGATAGCAATAGTTGGAAGGTTGTCTAAAGAAAAAAATGCCTTTAAAGTAAGAAATCCCTACATAACCATCGCTGCAGTTTGAGATGAATGTGTGGACATACCAACAGAGATAAGATTAGGAACAAAGATATTCAAGACAAGGTGAGAGTGACCTCCGTAGTGGACAAGATGATGGTGGCGAGGCTGAGAGGTTTGGGCATGTGAAGAGGAGATGTACTCATGCATAAATGCCCCAGTGAGAAGGTGTGGAAGGTTGGTTGTGGTGGGTCTGAGAAGAGGTAGGAATAGGCCGAAGAAATATTGAGGAGTGGTGATTAGACAAGACATGACAAACCTGCAGCTTACTGAGGGCATGACTCTAGATAGAAAGATATGGAGATCGAGGATTAGGTACAAGGTTAGTAGATAGTCGAGCGTTGTCTAGTTTTCCTAATCAGTATTATTATTATTATTACTACTCTCCTGCTACATTATTCTTCTATCTTATTATTACCTGTTGTTTCCTTTGCTTCGGTTATCGTATTATTTGTTGTTGCTACTCTTCTTTTCCTCATTATTTTCTACGTGGCTTCTTTACTACTGTATTCCTTTTCTTACTGATTTTGAAATGCTGACTGTCTATCGAAAATAGTCTCTCTACCTTCATAAGGTAGAGGGATAAGGTTGTGTAAACTCCTCCCTCGCAAAACCCCACTTCTGGAATTACACTGGGTATGTTGTTATTGTACATGTGTCATTCATTGTGGAATGTGGAGGATGGGAGAAAGGTATCCTTTTGGGAGCATAGGTGGTAGAGGGTAACACATTGATGTCCACTTTTCGAAACATTTACAGAATTTCTTGACAAAAGAAGTTGTCAATCCAATGAATCCGGAGATTACTAGGCGGAGAAGTTTTTTTGAGACTTGAGGTTTAGGAGGAACTTTCAAAGTCGAGAGGTGACAAAGTTTCAAAGATTGACCAATTTTCTCCATAAACAAAGCTCTGCACAAGATAGGGACGATGGATGGAGGTGGAAATTTTCTGTTAAGTCTTATTATGGAAAGCTTCTGAACATGGAGGATGTTGTTTTCCATATACTTCGATTTGGATTCCTAAAGCACCAAGAAATGTGTGTTTTATCACTTGTATAGCAATATGAGGGGGTTATTTTAACGACAGTGAATTTGAGGAAGAGAAAGGTTACATATGTTAGTTGGTGTGTTATGTGCAACAGAGTAGGGGAAGATGTCGACCATCTCCTAGTACACTGTTCGGTAACTTCAAGGCTTGGTTAGAAATCATGAGATGATTTGGTTTATATTGGGTGATGCCAGACACTATGAAAAGGGTAATTTTAAGTTGGAATGGCAGGAGAGAAAGGAGAAGATGGCATGGATTGTTGCTCTATTATCACTTATGTGGGTGGTTTGGAGAGAAACAAATAGAAGAGCTTTTGACGGGTTACTGAAGAATTTTATAAAATTGAGAAGTAGTCTCTTATCCTTTTTTTTATGCATCCACGAAATTCCTGTATGTATAGAAGATCGGGTGTCGCACCCTTCGGGGTGGCCCAGTGGTTTGGGCTTGGGACTTCCATGTTGGAGGTCTCAAGTTCGAAACCCCTTGCCAGCGAAAGCAAGGGGTTTGCCTTCTGGGTCGAGCTCGTCGCACCGGGCTTGCCTAGTGTGGGTTACCTCTCCTATGTGGTTTGCGAGCTATTGCATAGAAGCGGGGGTTTTACCCTGTGCGCACCCAAAGGGTAGCGGCTGCGGGTTTCCCTTGTCATAAAAAAAAATAAATAGAAGATCGGGTGTCGTTCTTAGAAAATCATTTTGTATTGTAGGTTTGTTTGAATGCACTTGTCCTAAAAAACATGAAATATTATTTAAACATGAAATATGATTTAAACATGAAATACAATTTAAATAGGATCATTTTTATAAAAGTAAACAATTTAGGGTAAAATTTGAAAAAGAAAAATATACTGAAAGAGAAAAAAGTGGAAATAAGGTTTTGGGTGTTTTTTCAAGTTCTAAATACAGCTTTAAGTCATATTTGGAATTTTCATGGACAGACACTGATTTTAAAATAAAATGAAAAAAAACACCGGAAAAAGTGAAACATCATCATGGTCGTTAGGTCTTGAGATGTAGAAATAGAAAGAGCTTCCGAAATGAAGGGGACTAAACAGGAACAAGAGGGATCCACTGAAGAAGATCCTTCTCCATCATTTTGATACATTTGCACCGGTGACTAAAGTTTCTTCTATTTGAGTTTCGATTGCCTTGAGGGATGTATCCGTAAGAATCCAAGGAAATATCATGTTCATATAGGTGAATTACTAACATATGATTGTGATTTGAGGTAGGTGTCTTTATTAGTTTATTTCCTAAACTCTCAATTAATGTTATACATTCTTATGGGCAAATTGTTCCGTCACTTTTAAGGATGAGAATCTATATCATTTGGATTTTTTCAACATATATCTCTTTAACCCTTTCAACATCTTAAAGTTGGATGAGTTTTTCATTCATAGATGCAGTTTCATTGTTCCATTGATTTGTAAGAGGGTACTTATTTTTACTGGTAGATGATTGTAATGGCACTCAGCTTCATTTCTAACTCAACCTATTAATTAAAAGGAGAAAAATAGTTTTTCTAACTTTAATTCTTTAAAAAAGATGGTAAGGAATTGGTTTAGGAAAAGGGCTCTGAAACTACACTAACTTGCTTATAATGTTTTCTTCTTTTGCTTGAGTTTATCATCTGCAATTGTGACTTCTTTTCTTGCTGTAACTTCAGGTTCAGGATTTGCACTCAATAACTCCTGACCACTTCTTGGAAGTTGGTGGTGCAGTGATACACTCCCTTTCTTATCAACAGGTTTGTGATATTCTGCACTATTGCCTTAGTCTTATGCATGCAATAAGAAACATTCTTTAGCAGTAGATTCTTGTTAGATGAGTTTAACTGCATTCTACTCGTTAGTCATTCCAATGTTGGATGAATTCTATCAAATGTGAGTCGAATTGTTTTTGACTTACCCACAGGCTTCTTCCCAGGAAGAAATCAGCAATCTGTTATGGTAAATGCAAGATTCCTCTAATTCTAATCAAATCTTACCTTCAACTACTTTGATTTTGGTTGGTGAAATAAACTCATACTTGTTAATTTTGAATGACTATGAGAACTTTTGTTCAGCACATGAAAGTTATGTTGCACGGACTCTCCAAAAATGTTGCCACACCCGTGTTGGATCCTTAAAAGAAAAACACTTTTGGATGATCTGACATGCACCCATTGATATATTTGAAGAGTTTGAGCAACATAGCCTGAAAGTGGAATTTAGCAGTTGCATCCTGCCAACTGTAAAAGTTTTACTTTTGGTGCTAAATTAGAATCAATCAACCAGGCTAAGGAGTGATGTAGGCCAGTGTTATCAAAGGCGTGCTTTAAGCGCGCTTAAGCCCCGAAGCGAGGCTCAAAACGTGTTGAGCGTTTCGCCTCGCTTTATGTGCGCTTCAATGTCGTCATCAAAGTTCTAAGACAAACTTTTCCTTGCCAATGAGCCTCTTATGAAGAATTGACACTAAACAATTGATATTTCACTTTATAATAAAAAAATTCAATTTCATTGGTCATATATTTGTCATTCATGTTTATAATTATTAGTCTTGGACTAAACATATATATTTGTATTTTTTTCTCCTTTGCGCCTTTTTTCATTAAAGCGCACGCTTTATTTGCGCTTTGCGCTTAAAGCCCCCACGGACCTTAGAGCATTTTTGCGCTTTTCGCCTTTGATAACACTGATGTAGGCCCATTAGAAGCAAAGCAATGTTTTAGGTATGTGGGTTTCATGTTTGGGGCTAATGAGTGTAAAACGAGGAGCAACACATTGAGAAAACAAAAGAAGTCCAGAATTTCTTGTAATCATACTTCTTTCGTAGTTGTAGAATGGACCTTGGGGAACTCCATGCCTTCTGAGTCCGCAATCTTATTTTCAAGAAGTTGTTGAGTCATTCTTCTTTTCATACCTTTACTGTGAAGCTTGGGAGTTCTCTGGACCTTCTTCCTAGTTCGCAATCTAATTTTAGTCCCCATTGGCATTTAAATCTTGCTCCCTGCTACTATTGTAATTTAGTATAGTTTTAAAGGTGGAGGGCAAGATTTTAGCAAGTACATTCTTTGTCTATTTTTTTTAATGGGAGCAGCTTCTGCAAAACCTTCTGAGACAACTAACTCAACTAGGTGCCAGGTTACCTGTGCGAAGAAGTGGAACAAACTTACAACTTTTGTTGCACATGATATATGAATAATAGGATGAGGTTCAAACATCATGTGGTGATGGGTGAAGTAGGAAAGGAGCTTATAATCCTTAGGTTCCTCCTGTTTATGACTTTCTTACTCTTGCGACACTTTAGGAGCTTTCTGTGAGTTGATACCTAAATTACATTGCTGTTGGAACTTTAGTTCAATTATTTTGATCCATCTTGAACTATCTTTGCTCACTGAATGGTTTCAGAAGGCTGTCAATGTCCAGTGAACTTGAATAATTTAGTCAAGGACTGCTTTAGTATTTCCCTTTGGAAGTGCTGAGACTTGTCAGGACTGGATTTTTGGCTTCAATGTTGAAGAAATAAATAAAATTATCCCTTGTAGCAGTTCTAATCATGTTGACATTCTTTTGAAGCGTGGGGTAGTTCTTTAAATTTGACATGAAGATCCACCGTTTCTTTGGCACATTTAGTGGCTTGTTGATGTTCATATTGATGTAGTTTTATTATCTCCTGTTTGCAAATTGAAGCCCCCATTTTGCTCACTTGTTTTGTCTTCCTTCTTTGCAGGCTAGAAATTTTCGTTTTAAATGTGGTCTTGTCTATGTCTCTGAACAAGGGTTTGTGCATTTCCTTTTTCCATATATAAGATGATTAATCTGATGTAATTTTGGCTTAAGTTATCGTATTGCATGATTTTTAAGTATAAATCTGTTGGTACAATCCTTAGATACTGGCTTGTAAAACATATTGTATTGACTGTGACTACTATTTGCAATTGTAGATACATGCTATCTAGAGCAGGAGTTCCTCGCCACTCCATCATTAAAAAATTTGCAGGGGAAGGTATTTCAAGGCTTGAAGACTTAATTTCTGTTTTATCTAAGTTGTCTAGGGGTGCAAGAGTACCATTGGAGTATATACACTACAAGCAACGACATCAAAGAAAGGTATTAGCAACATACTATCAAACAATATGTCAAAAAAATTGTTTCCGTCATTTATAGTTCCTGCTTTCTATTATCTTTCTCGTCCGTTTTGCGGATAAGCACAAATGCTGGTACTTGTTTGCTTTTTTAATTTGATCTTTTTGATTTGCATAAACTATGGTCAACAAACTATGCGTCGTTGTGGTTCTGTAGTTGGGTATTACTACTGATGTGTCGGTATAGTAGGGTGTATTCTTCTTGATCAGAAAGGGTAAAGGGAAGAAAAAGAAACGTAATGGCAGGTTTAACATTTGTTGTCATCAACAGTGTCAGGACTCAGGAGCATTGGCAGGAAATCTCTGTAGCCGCATTGGTGTCATAAACTTACAATTATCTTCCTAAATGGTTTCAGATTTTTTGAATTAAGGGCAGGAGTACATCCACCTGTTTGCAACTTTATGGGTTTGTCAACAATGATATTAATGATCAAATTCTTTTATTACATATAAATATAATGTTGGCCACTTTTCCATCTAGTAGTTTTTCTTCCATTTTTCAATTGAATTTGATCATCGAATCTGGAAAAGAGATAAAATTACTCGAGCTATGAAGATGTAGTTGCTAAAAATGTAATGATTGGGAATGGGTGAATTACAATATTCTGCAGGACACTGAGGCTACCGTGGCCTGTACAAAACAGAGCAGAGTTGGGAGATTAACTCTAGGAGAAACTCTAATGATTGTGGAGTAGGTGGTATATCAGTATTGCTACAGATGCTGGAAGTAGTACATCATGGATATTCCAGGTTTATTAGCTTGGAGCTACAGAAAAGTGAGGTGTTTACTGTCAACTCATGCTTTAAGTGCCTGATCTTCTCTGCTGGTGAATTGTCACTTCGACCTTCAACAAGATTTGGAGAAGCACAGTTCAAATTGAAGTAGCATGTTTTTCCTGAACTTTGACTCATGACGCTTCTCTCTCTGAAGATAATCTTCAAAAGAAGGGACATTATTATGCAATAGGTGTCAACTGTCTGGGGCTGGATCTGACAATGTCAACCACATATTCGTACAATGCCCTTTGGGAACACATGCGGCAATTCTTTCTCAGTTTTATATGGTGCAAGTAGTTTATGCAAAGATCAGTAAAGGAGCTATTATTGTGCTCTAGTTAAACAGAGAACCATGTGGGTAGAAAAGGAAGAGTTGGGACGCAATATCAGCTTGTATTGGTGGGTTATGTGGAAGGAAAGAAATCAGAGTTTTTGAAAGCAAAAGTGAATAATTCTTAGACTGCAATACAGATATATATCTTTTTGGCATTTTGGTGTAAATGAGAAATGTCAAAATAATTTGGAAAGCATAGTGGAGATCTTCTGTCTCCTTGAGTGAAGGGACTGGAGTTGGTGGGTTAGTGCTTTCTGATTCAATAAAGCTTGTCAGAAAGTCCTTTTGGTTTTCCCATGTCTTCTTGCATGGAAGTATGACCTTCTAATAAACCTTTTTTTTTTTCTGCAGTCTGTCTTGGTCACAATTGACCGCCATGAGTGGTATGCACCACCACAGATATATAAGCGCGATGACAGATCTGGCTTATGGACAGCAAAACTGGCTTTGCAGCAGGAGTCCCCACTCTTGGTATCTGGCATTTATCCAGTCGAAAATCATGCTGGGTCTTGTACTAGCGAGGTCAGTCCTAAGGACTATATTCCTGAACAAGTCAGCCAAGAATCCACAGATGGAGTTACTAGTATGGAAATTAGTGGTGAACTTGTTGCTGAGGGACCAACTGCTCAGGATGATTCTGATAATGGAACAAAGAAAGGGAGGGTGGAAGAGAACTCATCTGAAGACGGCAATGTAGTAGCCGATTGTTCTTTAAATGAGCGTAGAGAAGAAAGATTGAATGAGTCTGGATCTGTAGAAGATGCAGTTCTGAGAGATTATCATGTTGCCGCACCTGTAGAAGCTACATCAGTCGCTGAGCGTGTGATCGAACCTACTCTTGTGATGTTTGAGGTAACATTAAGGTCTCAAATGACTTGTATACTTCTATTGAAAAACATTTGTATTTTTATATCATGAATGTTGGTTATTCAAGTGTCTCCGTCACTGTCTCCTTTTTGGGTCTGTGGGAGGTGGGTTTCATCTCCTCAGCTGTATTTAATAAATGACCTTTGATTTTTAAACGATTTCTTTCTCCTTTGCTTCTTGGTTCCTGGGAGTTTTTTTTTTTTTTTTGTGTAATCAGACTAAGAAATGTGTTACACCTCAATTTTCCCCGAAAACAGAAAAGAAAAAGAAATGAGTTAAACCCCAGTGATGGAGAGGAAAGCTTTTTTTTTGGCTGTATCTCTTTTGGGTCCCCAGAGGTGGGTTTCATTACCCATCTCTTTTTCCTTTGCTGCTTTGATTCCTGGGAGGTGGTTTTTGATGTGTAATCAGATTAATCAGACTAAGAAATATGCTAAACCCAATGATATTTTGGCTGGGGGTTCTTTTTTGTGGACTTCTGCTTTGAGTGTTAAACTTTGCATTAGCTGCATGTGCATTGCAACAAAAAGGTATTTAAAGTTTTCTCTTGACACATCCGAAATTTCTTTAATTTAATTATGAACCATAAGGTGTTATGAATGTGATCCCTTCAATTTTCTATAGTAATGCTTTGCGCGGTATTACATTAAGGCAAAATTATGCTATTGCAACTACTAGTTAGACTTCATTCTGCATTCAATTTAATATTGTAGATCATAGAAATGCTGAAATAAAATCATAAACTCCTGATTTCTTTTGCTCACTGTTGGTCTAAACTTAATATCTGTTAGCTATAACCAGTGTTGATCTCATGTTTTATCTGTAATACAAATGATCAATATCAAAATGACAACTGCAAGTAGGAGGTATCTCTCTGGATATTTTTCGTAACCTGGTAATTCCTGTTTCCATCTGTTCAGTTAAGTACCTCTTATGGTGTTAAAATTGCAGGTTCATGTCCCTTCATCATGTATGCTTGACGGTGTTCACTCGCAACAGTTTTTTGGAACTGGGGTAATTGTATATCATTCCCAAACAATGGGCTTGGTTGCTGTTGACAAAAACACAGTTGCAGTACCAGTTTCTGATGTGATGTTATCATTTGCTGCTTTTCCAATTGAAATTCCTGCTGAGGTGAGGTTTTAGGGGAGACAAAAATTTACCTCCTGCCACTTACCCTCCGTTATTGTTAAGAAGCTCAGTAACCTTTTCAGGTAGTCTTCCTCCATCCTTTCCATAATTTTGCTCTGGTTGCATACGATCCCTCTGCTTTGGGAGCTGCTGCAGCCTCCGTGGTTCGTGCTGCTGAACTTCTTCCTGGTAAGTGTTAACTTTTTGGATGATTCTTATCCTTAATCTGCTCCCCTTTCATGTTGTTGCTAGTGTGTAGACGAAGTGATTTGTCTTTATTTCAGTGTGTTGTGTATGCATCATACACTACCAAGTGGAAAGATGTGGTTCACAAAAAATTAGAGGTTTTGAATATCAAGTTCAACTGTCTGCTTTTATTTTCTTCCTGGTGTAAAATAGATTATATGAAGGACACTGATCCAGCTGTAGGTGTTGTAATATCCAGCTCTTACTAAATACTGTTTTAATCAACTAAATGCCATTGACTCTTTGAAAAAGAAAAGAAAGAATTTTTTTTGTTCTAGATGGGAGTTTTCATCCAGCTACTGATCAGGACATGATCCCCTTTGACACCATCTCTATTTATAATTGTTTTTCCGTTCTTTACTTTGATCCATGGTCTGTTACCCAAGTTGAAAGTAAATTCTGTAGTCTCCAACTACACTGATGTGTTCTTGCAGAAAATGGGGCTGGCCTTCTAGGTCGAGCTCGTCGCATGGGGCTTGCATAGTTCGGTTTACCTTCGTGTGTTGTTCGTGAGCTATTGCACAGGAGCAGGGTTTACCCTGTGCGCACCCAAAGGGTTGCGACTGCGGGTTTCCTTTGTCAACAACAAAAATGACTGAACTAAATTATTTTAAGACAATCTTCTTTTCCTGTTCGAAAGTAAGAATATCTTTGGACAAGTACTGTCCATGGAAATGTTTCAACATAAGGTTGTGACTTCTTGAGATCCTCTTTAACCTGCTTACCTTGTTATTATAGTTCCCTGTAAATGATGTCCAATGCAGAACACCTTATTTTTGTCGGTTAATATTTTTTTGCCAACAGAACCTGCTCTTCGTCGTGGAGATTCAGTGTTTCTAGTGGGATTGAGTAGAAGCCTGCAGGCAACCTCAAGGAAATCAATCGTGACTAATCCTTCTGCTGCTGTGAATATTGGATCCTCTGATGTTCCACGATACAGAGCAACAAACATGGAGGTCATTGAGCTGGACACTGGTATGTCGAAACCTAAAAGATCCTGCTCATATTTTGTTGTACTGATTCCTGTAGTCCTTGTATTTTAACACTCATCTTGTGACTTTTTCATGGTGCCATTGTTTGTGACATTTCAGATTTTGGAAGCACCTTTTCTGGTGTGCTGACTGATGAGCGTGGAAGGGTTCAAGCTTTATGGGGAAGCTTTTCAACACAGGTATGTAATTCAAACTGCTGCTCTGAGTTACTGACTGTCGAAACTTGTTTTAAGTACTTCCTACGCTCTTTCCAGCTCAAGTATGGCTCAAGTTCATCAGAAGAGCACCAATTTGTCCGAGGTATCCCAATATATAAAATAAGCCAACTCGTTGACAGGATTACTTCTGGCACTGAGGGACCGCCTCGTCTTATAAATGGTTTGCGAAGACCTATGCCTTGCATAAGGATATTAGAAGTTGAACTTTACCCTACTTTGCTTTCTAAAGCTCGAAGTTTTGGATTAAGTGATGCATGGATCCAGGTAATCTGCTACTTCTGAAGGTTTCTGTCGTTTATGTGCTTGCATTTTCCTCTTATCCATTCTTGAGTTGAATGTGTTTTTCCTAATAAAAGAATCTACTTCAACTCAGACACAGAAATTCAATCTATTTCATCCTTTAAAGCTCTTTTTACATCTGAGTCCACAAGAGATGGTTGCTAGGTATTTGACCAAATAGTATTGTCCAGTTCCTATAGAATCTATCACTAAAATACCCCTTAAGGGGGATAACGCTAAGCAGTGTGGAAAGGGTTTTAAATGTGCTTAGATGTGTCCTCACTGAACATGACAACGGGATACAATAACAACAACATACCCAGTGTAATCCCACAAGTGGGGTTTGGGGAGAAGGTGGTGTGTACGCAGCCTTACCCCTACTTGTGAAGGTAGAGAGGCAGTTGTTATTGATCAAGAAGGAAATCCAAAAGGAACTCGAATTTTTATGTGCTTGTTAACGTGCCCTCATTCCTTAAAGGTTAATCGCAACTCCCAAGTAGAATACGACCCAAGCTGTAAATGGATCAATAAATCTATGGTTATTCCGCATACCTGGTCTTCATCACACTTCACGAGTGTATCTATCTATGTGAATTGTGTATCATTTACAGGTGTATGAGTAAAAAATTTGTTTGGAATTAGTTGGATGTGATGTTTATGGATTATGGATATGATCATGACATCTCTGGTTGCCACCAGGTCAATCTTCCAGGCAATATTTACTTTATAGAATCGTGATCACCCTAGGGATTGATTCCCACACACAAGTAGAGTTGAGCTGAAACTTAAAACTGGTAAATAAAAACATCAATTGTATAATTGTTTATTAGGAATGTGTCTTGGAATTCATGCATGAGCATGTGTATCTATCTGCCTACTGTATCATGTTGCAAGTGTATGGTAAATTTTGTTGCCTTGGTGAATTGAATCCGATGTGTATGGATTCAGACATGATCATGGACATGTCTAATTTCTCAACTGATTTTCCTCTTAATTTATGTTGCCTGAAATATAGAGGCTCTCTATTGATGTTTGTACATGTTATTAGCTTTAGTCCCACCTCAATTGTTTCTAAAGAATATCTTTTGGAATAATAGGCTTTTCATGGTACCATAAAGAAAATCAGATAGTCTTCCCAAGATTGTTATAAGAGGTGAGCATAGTATGTGAGTTGGGCATTTTCTTAATAGTTGACATATCTCATTTAGGCCCTCGTGAAGAAGGATCCTCTGAGACGCCAAGTTTTGCGAGTCAAAGGTTGCTTTGCTGGCTCAAAAACTGAAAATTTGTTGGAACAAGGGGACATGGTCTTAGCAATTAATAAGCAGCCAGTTACATGCTTTCGTGACATTGAAGATGCGTGCGAATCTTTAGACCATTCCAGTCACGACGATGGAAAACTAGACTTGACAATTTTCCGTCAGGTTAGCAAGAAGCTATCTGACATTAGCTTTACTTTTTTCAATTTCTCTCACTTATTTGATCAATAGAAATTTATTGTTGTCATTATCTGTTTACATCAAGCAAGTACAAGAGTTCAAACACTCACTTAGATTCTTCATTTGTTGTTCATGGTTTCTCAGGGAAATGAAATTGAACTACTTGTGGGAACGGATGTGAGGGATGGAAATGGAGCCAAACGAGCAATAAATTGGTGTGGCGGTATCCTCCAAGAACCTTTTCCAGCCGTACGTGCACTTGGGTTTCTGCCCGAAGAAGGCCATGGAGTGTATGTGGCAAGGTGAGGTGATGCTAGAATGCTGTAACAAATGAAAGATGATAGGAGGGTTTAAGTTTCATTAGCTCCTTAAGTTTCATTATTTTTGCCAAGTAATAGTGATATTACACAAACAATAAACATACCCAGTATAATCTCACAAGTGGGGTCTGGGGAGGGTGATGTTACACGGTTTTCTAAAATCTGCTATATTTAGATTGAGCAATCTCTAGTCAGAAGTAGAAAGTAGTTTTGTTTGCCTTGGCTGACCTGATTGTGCATGTATGAGTTCTCTTTGCCAACTATTTGGTCCCAAAGGCTAATGCCTCTTTTTCAGGTGGTGTCATGGGAGTCCTGCACATCGTCATGGTCTCTTCGCTCTTCAATGGATAGTTGAAGTCAACGGGAAACCAACCCCTAACTTGGATGCTTTTGTCGATGTAACTAAGGTATGGCTTTTCTTTATTGAGAAACTTCGCAAGATCTTATTTTGTATGAAGATGTATCAAACATGGTTCTAGGAAGCTTGTTAATGGTTCTCAGTTAACAAATTATTTCTATGTTGAACTTTGTTATGATCCTGGTTTTAATATCTACTTAATTGAGTTCCTTACAGGCAATAGAGCATGGAGAGTTTGTTCGTGTACGAACAATCCACCTGAATGGGAAGCCTCGAGTGCTCACATTGAAGCAAGATTTACATTACTGGCCAACATGGGAACTCAGGTTTGATCCAGAAACTGCAATGTGGCGACGCAAAGTAATTAAATCATTGGATTCTGGTGTTGTGTGAACTGTCTCACCAGATTGTTCAAAGCATTTATCCTACTCATTAGTTGGTGTACGTTGATATTTGAAGTTGTCATGTGTCGCTAGCTGTACGAGAATCTTAATGAACTGAAGCTATATTGATTTGATGCCTATATGACGTGAAATAATTAGATATTTGATCATTTTATAGAATTAAAAATAAATAAATTGTATGAGTACTTGATTTTGACAAAAAGAGGAAATTTCTTTTGTTAACCAAAAAGAAAAAAGAAGTAGACGAAAAGAGGAAATTTCTCTTAAAATGAAGTTTCATAGTATCCTTTTTTGGATGCAAAAAAGTGCTCCTTACCTCGAAATTAAGTATAAAACTCGCGTAATACATATAAAATACTCACATTATGTCTCAAAGCAAATTAAAGTATTGAAAATAAAAGGCAAAATATTGCCAAAACCCCGTTTTTCTAGTCTATCATTTGTAAGACCTCGTACTTTTGGGCCAAGATTGAACACATGTATGACACAAGGAGCCTCGAACACTTGCCCAAGTCGGACCGGTGTGTGATCTAACACCGAGCATCCTACCCCCGACAGTGGCGTAGCTACCCTTATGTCAGGTTGTCACCTTTTATCGGAAAATTATACCGTATATACAAGTAAAATGATAAATAACATATTTTGTATACCCTTGACACAACAATATGGGTCTACATTGATTTGGACTTGGGCATGAGCTTTCAATTGTCCCTTCCCTTGCAAGTACATGTTACGTCTAGTAACAGTCTATGGGGTCATGACTTTTGCGTACAACAGTTACTCCTGAACTACCATTAGCTGCACGCTGTGGCTACCATCTTTTTATGCATAAATGATCGAGTTGTTGATAGAGGCAGAGTCAAAAAATTTAGTTTATGAATTTTGAATTATAATTATTTTTTTACTTTTGTAAATATAATATAAGGTTTGAGCCAAAACAACTGGGTTTTATTGTAGTTAGATAGTTGGCTCCGCCCCTGGCTGCATGTCATCTCCGTCATAGAGGCAGAGCCATAATTTTTTATTTATGAATTTTGAATCATAATATTTTTTTATTATCAGGTAATTTTCAATTTAGTTACTTACTTTTATATATTAAGTGAAATTTTGTAAGTATAACTATAAAGTTTTAGTCCAAGTTATTGAATTCTTTCGAACTCATAAGTACAACGTAGGTTCTACCCCTACTTGATCATATTGGGCATTTGCTTCCGGAGTCAAGTTTTAACTTCTGCTGTTGTAATTTAAAATAAGCATAATATATAAACAGACACTTAAATTTGGTGTTATTTGGTTATTAAGCATTTCAATTTTGAGGGTATACATCTAGACACCTCAACTTGATTTTAATTGACAACTAAACATTCAAACTCATCCCCCTTATATCTTGTGAATACCTGATGTTGATATGATACATAAATATTTGAAGTGTTTAGATGATCATTTTGTAAGTTAAAGTATTGTTCAACTGGCATAAAGAAAACGGTTTGAGCTTTATCAAAGTATGCTTTTAGAAGTAAGAATTTATAGTAGTATTAAATATGTTAGGAATGAATTCATGACTATTAAAGTACCATAATAATCCTTAGAAACGACTAACTACCCAAATGGTCACCACACACCATGAATGTCCACTATTAAAAGGTAGTAATGTACAAGACTTCTCTATATCACCGCAAAAGGAGGTTCAAGTGTATTACTAAGTCTTACCATATTACATTTGAGTTTAAAACCTAAATTTTATGCTATCAAATCAATATTTATGTGTAATCATTCATAATAAATTAAATAATATTAGTAACATAAAAAAATATATATTTAACTTATTTGCATCAACCAATACTTACCTGTTACATCGAATTTATATCATGAGCGAATTGTATCTATTGAGTAAATATATGCTCAATTAAGATTTACTTTTCGAAAGTGCCAAAAGCAAGAATGACATAACATTATGAACATAAAGTTTCTACAACGAGTAAAGTTAGCTTGACTGTGTAAAAATTATTTTCTCTGTCAATGAATATCAATTAAAATCTAATGAATAAAGCATGATAAAACTAAAGTACCCGCTACAACCAATTAAAACACATTAATATGATAAAATATTTTTCAAACATTAAATATGTAAGTTAAACCTATATATATTAATATAAAGGCTTAGCACCAAGATGAAGCAATCCATATATGTATATAAAACTAACTTTACTATTCCTTTTGTCACCTTCACTCCTTCTTTCTTTGCTTGAGAGATAACATTTTGGTCATGGCTAGGAACATCCCTACCCTTCACCTACATAAATTTTCATTACTAATTCCTCCTTTTATAACCTTTCTAATAACTATACTATTTGTCTTTGCAATATTGTCTGTGGTGGCCTTTTTATGTGGAGTTGGCTCTCATAATTACAAAAGGAAAAATGAGAAGAAAAAAAGTGTGCAATTAGGTGGTGAAAAACCAATCTTAAGTAGTACTAAAGCTCTTATTATGACCAAATTGATATGTTGGAGGAAAAATGAAGATGAAGATGATGAAAATGCATTGTGGAAGAGAACTATAATTAAAGGAGGAAAATGCAAGCCCTTGGAATTTTCAGGCAAGATTTGTTATGATGATAAAGGAAATCCAATGTTGGATTAATTCATGGATTTTTTTAACTTTTTTTTTTTGTGTGTGTATGTTTGTCTTAGAAAACCGTCCGAATTTACTTACTTACTATATGATATATTTTTATTTTTATCCTATCGACTGTCGTTGTACATTAAGGTCATTCATACGGTTAGCAAATTATTTTTTTTATTTATATTGGATTTTAGTGAAGTTCCAATGTAAATTTCACTAGAAGATTGTATTTCATAACAAAACAAAGTTAAAAATTATTCTTATACTTTTGATTATGATTTAAAATTATCATATAATACTTTAATTTGGTTAGCTCCATTTTGGAGCATCGTTTAGAATCACAAGTAAATACAACTTAGGGTAAAATTGAGATATTTTTACAATGAAGGAGAAATTCTAACCCCTAAAATTTTCTCTTCTTTTTTTTTTTTCCGTGTGAGACGATACGTATGATTTGTGTTTATTTGTTTAATTTTATACAAGTTTAAGTGTATCTACTTATGCACATCTAAATTTGGACATAGATATCAGCTGAGATCAAGTTAATAGACATGTTTATGTGTTACACCTAAAAAATGAATTATACACGAGATACTAGATACATACACCCTACATACATTGATATAGAACTTGTATTTTGGATATATGTTAATGTATATATAGTGATATATAATAATTTACATTTGTCATACACCCGAGATACAATCATTCCAACATTACTTTCACCGAAAGAAGAAGAGGAGGAGAAGAATTTTGTCAGATATAGAACCTCGGTCAACACTTTAATTTTCTTTGGCCTCCATTGGACCTCAAGGTTGTTCTTAGGCTCTTATATTCATGTTACACATTATAAAAAATAAAGAATTCAACGGCAACCAAATATCTCTTTTATCATAGTACTAGTTCAATCTCGAAATCCACAAGAAATATTCAAACTCTCCTTATTGAATAGCCTAAATTATAAAAGTCCATATATTATATATTCACGAGAACCAACAAAAAAAGAAGATGAATTTCGATTTGAAATCCAACTACACCAAAATTGGGTAAAATTGGTATTGAACACAAGGAATTAGGTTCACTAATATCAAAATTGGGATGAACATAAGGAATTAGGTTGTAGAGTTTTTGTACTTGGAGTGCCATCAAAATAAGTAGAGCTCTTTGTTAGATTTTTGTGGTGTTGATTATGATGATTTCTAGAGAAATCTATAGTGAATTTTGGTGATGGTTTGTAGTGGTGATCTGGTGGTGTGAATTACTAGTGTATGTAGTGCATATTATATAAAATGTATGTATGTTGTATGTGACACTTTAACTAGGGAAACCAATAACTTAAGTGTATATGTTCTATGTATATGAGGTGTATATCTCATGTATCTTGTAAAATACAATTAACAAACAGTGAGATACAATAATATATAAGTGATTTTTGGTGGTGGATGAAGTAGTTTGTGGTGATGATTGGTGGTGGAATGTGTATGTAAAATATTGTATATAGGTTGTATGTGTGGAACTTTATTAGTAGCTGGTAAAGTGTATGTTGTATGCATATAAATTGTATCCAAGTGTAAGTTGTATGTATGAAGGTTCAATGGTGGTTTCAGTTGGGAAAATATATTGTATCTATACGATTTCAGTTAGAATGAGATATTGTACATGCACAGATAAATGCATTAACTATATTTTATAAAAGAAAAATTCCGCTATATTTTGCAAAAGAATTCCCTTTTTTATCATGCACTAATGTGTAGTGGTGTTCATGGTTCGGTTTGGATCAATTATTGGTTAAAAGTAAAACCAAACCAATTTAGTCGGTTTTTAAATTTCTTAAATCAAACTAAAAAAATATTAGTTTGGTTATTGTCGGTTTGGTTCATTTTTTTGTTTGTTTGTTTTTTCGGTTTGAAAGTAATAAGTTTGTTGACGGCATATGCATCTCGATAGACACAAACACCTAGTACATGAAATACCCACATGAAAGCTGTTGGGGATTCTATTAAGCTAGCAATACTAGAGTTATTATTACACGAATAGAGTGATTTAGTTAAGCAATAGTAAGTGTTGGGCTTGAGAAAATGGTAAAGTTAATGACTTAAGTTAATTAAAATTTAACAACATATTTATATTTTATTTATGAATAATATATAAATAATTACAGAACGTATAGTATATAATTTCTCGGTTTGGTTTAGTTATTTTTGCAGTTTTTTTTAGTAAAATCAAACTAAATCAAATAGTATCGATTTTTAAAATTTAAAATCATACCAAACCAAATATCAATTATTTTAATCAGTTTGATTTGAATTGTATCGGTTGATTTTTTTAACCATAACCGTGAACGGCCCTACTAATGGGCCACTTTTCTCATATTCAAGCTAAGTTGTTGGACCAGATAGTAATCTTTATAGAATCTGAAGAATGAACAAGCTCCTTCTACTTGATTATGAATATTGGGCCTGAAGCCCATTTATTCTAAAAAGGAAACTTTTAGGCCTTCATCTTATTAAAATTGCTATTTTCTTAAATTTAGTGTATTGGTTGGTTAATTAAAGATTAAGGGACAAAGCAATATTCAAGTGAAAAGAACATCATTCCCGAGAAACAAGTATTAGTCATGGGCAAATCTAGGGTATGGGGTGTGGGTTTTAGGAAATTCAGTAACTTTCTTGCGTATTACGAGGGTTTATTTTCTTTTGGACACTTATAACAAAGATTCTTTTAAAATATAAAATACTGGAAAATCATAATTTTTATATTCTGAATCGGCTTTTGAGGTGTACTTGATCTATATTTAGACTTCCAACTTTGCATAATGCCTTATTTTAGTCTTCAAATTAAAACCAATAAGAGTTCACCAAATCCATAGATTAGATAGTATTGATAGATATATTCTTGAGCCAAAATGTGTTAATTAATTAATTTGTTTTTTGGTTTAAAAAAATTGAAATTCCCTTCAAATATCTTTTTTGACCCGTTTTCTGTACATAGTTGTAAAATGGAATTTTTTTTATTCTTCAAATATTCCTTGAAGAAATATGAAAAAAACTTACACAGTATTTTAAGACAGTAAAAAAAAAAAGAGAAAAAGTTTATTGCCTTTTGCTTTACGTGGCAAAGTGTTGCAGCAGACTTTTTATGATTTTTTTTATAAATATGTTTGACAATACAAATATTATACTCTTTGCACATTATCAATATTGTTATACAATTTATTTATACTATTAACTTAATTAGACCCCTTTTTCAAGTTTGAAGCAGTGAAAATTGATAAAATGTATGACCAAACAGGTTTTCAAAAGAAAAAAAAAACATTTATGTCCAAATGGACTAGGGTTATTCAAAACAAATCATAACTAATAACCTAACCAGAAAAATAAGTTTTATTGGTGTCAGAATCAACTGATTAATGATTGTTGAACGGATCGAAATTTATAACTAATGGCTCAACAGTACTACACAGTACAAATTACTTAATTTCTTTATCGGATAAACTATTAACTCGTTAAGAATGATTAAATTTGGATTTATACCCTTTAATTTGTATATATAGTAAGTTTAGAAAGTTAGAAACCCTAAAAATGTTACAACTCTAAAGAGTAGGTTGCATCAAGCCTCATATTCTTGCTTAATTAATTTTTCTTTGAAGTTTAATATGAGGTTTGTAAATTCGGAGTTCCAAAAGAATGCATGAAATTGGGCAATTCAATTAAGCGATGGGCAAAATATCGTAGTAAAACAATAAAAAATTCAAGTTAATTTCATTTCACAATGAATTTTGAGAAATTTCAATTAGCTAGAAGTGTTTTAGAGATAGATTAGCTAGGGTCTCCGATCAATTCCGTAGCTAATTCCATATTTTTTAGTTGCGGTTCTTAAATATTGAATTTGAAAGTCATGTTTTGGTATATATTTGCTTCGTATAGGGAAATTCACCGATGAGATCTTTTGTATTTTGCCTTTTTTTTTCAATTGACTTCGTTGATTAACTAATAAGTCGATCAATAATCACCGTGAATTTTCTCAAATCTAATAGCTTTTGTTCAAATCATGTATTTACATTGAAAAACTTATTAAATATGTATGCACATTAAGTTTAGAATCCTTGAAATTAGTTGTTCTACAATTCAGAACCCCAAAAATTGAAATTATGATTCAGACTTTGGTTAAATCCAAACCAAACCAATTGTTATTTTATTGGTTAGTATATCGAATTAATATATTCAAAAATTGATAACCGATAAATCAAATCATTAAATACAAATATTCAATTGAACCACCCGATAAACATTCTAGAACAAACCCTTATTATTGTTTGTGCAATTTTACAAAAGTATAATAAGTGAGATATGTCAATTTTCTAGATGACATCTTTGGTCCTTATTTAAGGAGTGGAATATTTTCACTTTAATTTTGAGCACAAATCGCTACTTTCGGAAAGAAAAGAGAATTTGCATCTCTAGGAACAAATACAACTATCTTTTTTCTTTTTCTTATAATAACATAAAAGTAAAACAAAGTTTGAAAAGTACATAGTACTTCATTTGATAAGACTTTCTCTACTATTTGGGATAATTACTCACGAATTTATTCTATCATCTAATTTATAAAATATTTTATTGCATTTCACGCATACCTCTGTGGAAAAAAACGATATAAAACGAGTAACTGTTCATTTTTGTCAAGATATAGTTAAGAATAAATTAATACTATATGGTTTAATTAATAAGGAATATATTTTTATTTGATATTTTATATTAGTATTTGTATTGATTAAATTTTATATTTACACTTTACAAGATCTATTTTTAGAGCGACGTTCAAACCCAAGACATTTGAGCATAGGTGGATAGATCTTAATCCCCAACCTATTGAGTTTTCTTTCGAAGCCATATGTACCTTCATAGTTCATACATTTTAGAAAAACAACAAGCATATATAATTTCTTTATTTTTCTCAAAATACGGTCGAAGAATATAATAGGAATGACAAAATGGATTAAATTTGTTATTATTTACTTGATCCAACACATTTTGAATGAGTTGGATTTTCAATCACTTAATGGTGGATTGGATATGGATCAACTTATATTATACATCATAAAATATGGTTAACCCATGAGTATCAATTAATTGCACTCCCCTTAAAGTATGTAAGGTATATGAACTTCTAAAAAGTACACCTATTAAGGGTATGCTTGGTATAAAGAAAAAATATTTTCTAATTTTCTCATATTTATAGTTGTCTTAAATATTTTGGAAAATATTTTTCAAATAGGCTTACTTTTCACTAATTATATATATATATATATAAAAGAGAACCTTAGGCCCGCCTATGTGGTGCTACCACAAATAAGGATTCTTTTTTAATTTATTTATTTCCAAAACTAGCCTTCTCTTTTCATGAAAAGTTGTGACTTTTATCAAAAGTTGTGACTTTAATGAAAAGTTGTGACTTTTATGAAAGGTTGTAACATTTATGAAAGTTTGTGACCTTTCCGAAGAGTTGTGACTTTTCCAAAGAGTTGTGACTTTTTCAAAGAGTTGTGACATTTCCGATAAGACACAATAAACATTTGTTCACACTACACTTTGTTGTCTATAAATAGAGGGGTTTCCTCTCATTTTAAAACAACGAAAATTCTAAACTTCTTCTTCTGCACAATTAAATATTTGTGTACTTTGCTCTTGCTGAGTGGCTCACTGACACCATTGTTTTTATATCATTACACTGGTGAATAAAATCGTTTCATCCTGATAGGATCTATTTCTCTAAACCTCGGGTACTAGAAGAGAATAATTTCCTTAAGGAGACATTCTGCATTCAATGGGCTCGAGTTTTTCCTTTCTGTTTCATTCTATTGTTACAGATCCCGGTATGTTATTTTACAGTAATTAATTTATACTTATGATATTAATTGTTGTTTTTGAGTACATGTTTTAAACTTTGTTGTTTATGCTTCTTTAAAGTTATTGTTATAAGTATTTGTTAGTACAGACTCTATGTAAATCCAACTACTACAAATTCACAATTAACTTTTTACAAAATACATTTTTTTACAACATTCTCCAAAAAAATCTTTTCTTCTCCAAAAGATCAAGCCTAAAAATTTATATGAATTTTTTGTTGGTGTCATAATAATATTATTATTAACAGGAGTAAAAAAAAAATAGAAAGTCAAATGATTGAATTAAACTAGCAATTAATTACAATTGTATGATACACAATGATGACTATTCTCTCGCACCAAAGTACTTTTTTGAAATTTTTTTCCCATTATCCCTGACTTCTCTTTTACCCTTTTCAAGCATCTTTAATGTTTTGTTTGTGCACAACTTCAATTCCAAAACATTATCATAACTATATTACATATGAAATTTGAATTTTGGAAGATTGCATTTTAATTTTATAACACATAATGACTACATATTACTTATTGGTATATCATATGATTATGGAACCTAAATTTTAAAGAAGAATGTTCTAACCGCGCGAAGCGCGGGCACATTTACTAGTTTAATATAAATGACTTCCCTACATAAGGTAATTGAAAATATTTTTCAAAACTTTTCTTAAACTTCACTACCCTAAAACAGGTTCCGACCTGGGATTCAACTTATGACCCCATCCCGAGACTGACTTGGACTTGGGATCCAACTCCCAACTATGACCTAATCCGAGACCCAAGATCCGACTTCCGACTTTTCGACTACGACTCTGGCTTCGACCATTCACTTAATGAAAATATTAATTATAATCATCCACAGTTCATGTCATTAGGTCAGATTATCTTTTAAAGGTGATCTAAATCTGAATCATTCTATTTAACTATTAAGTGTATTTCTTTTTAATGTTACATGCACTTGATAAGCTTGAATACATCTAAATGATTAAGAGATCGGTAACAAGTTTTATGCGTCATTTGTTTTCATGTAATGAAGGGTCTAATTAGGCGTCATTTGTTTAAACCTAATGGAGATTTGAATATGAATGGTTCAGACCTTACTCCATTAAGCATATTTATTTTTATTAAGATTTAAGCACTTATTTGATCATTAAGATCTTGAACAAACTCTTAATATCATTAAAATGTATTTAGTGTAGATAATTTCCACCACCACATTTTATTCATAATGACATGTTACAACCACTAATCACCTCTGCCATTATAATCACCACTACCAATAATACTATCATCAACTATTATCACCAACTACATATGTCATGACAATCATGCACCATTGTTGTTAACTTCAATTGTCAGTCACCTTCCTAATTATAACTATATCTACGGCTACCACTATCAACCACAATTACCCTTGACAACCACCAACCACCTCTGCCAACAAGTATTGTTAGTCATTATCATACCTACCATCTCCATCATTTTAATTATATTCACTGTTACCACCATTGTCGTCATCACTGCCACCACCTCCACTATCAGCTCCTACCATCACTATGGCCAAGCTCTACTACCAACCACACTCATAATCATAACTAGCACCGATGTCAATTACTACCAAGACACCATCTACCACCACACATTTTTCAACTACCACCATCAATACCGCCAACTACTAACATCAACTAATTACTTCACTATCACAACCATCACCTTCATGACAATCATTACAACATCAACCATCTCTACCATCACAACAACCTTCTTTAGATGCCGCCACCACCACCCTTTATATATATATATTTTTAAAAATATTTTATTAATATAGTATTAGATTAATTTAGTATGTAATGCTTATTTATTTATAAATAAAGATAAAATTGTATATATTCAAATGTTGAAAAAATAAACAACCTTCATACAACATTTTACTATTGAAATGTGTATTTATATTCAAACATCTAAAATATTGTATAGTAAAATTCAGACGTCTTAATTTTTAATGAAACAAATAAGGTCTAAGACTTTGTTACGTAAAGTGGTTGTAACATTCAAATCTATTCTGACTCATTAAGTGGTTGTAATATTAAAACTTCAAAATTAAGATCTGAATAATTAAGATTCTAACTTATGTCACAAAAAATTTAATGAATAATTAAGTTATGAATAATTAGAATTAAAATCTTCATTAAATACAAACAAATAAGGTCTTAGACCAGCTTATAAGCTTCGTCAAACACAACCAAACCCAAAAGCTACTAACCTATTGGTTTGATAAGTTGGTAAAGAGTATAAAGGTAATCTAAGATTGTTGATAGTAAGTGCATCATTAGCTGTATGAAAGCCATTATAAACATGACAACTAAGTTGATAATCTAATCTCCCTTTTTAATCTTAAAGCTCTTAAAAGATAAAAAAATTCGATGTATTTTGTTTGAAGAATAAGATTCTATCACCACCATTGGAAAGTCCTACAAAGTTGTCTCTTCAATATGTCTTCAATATGAATCCATCTTCCTCTTCATTCTCTTTTTGCTTTTTCCATTTTTTATTCTATTTTTTTCATGTCTTTTTTGGATGATTTGACATTCTTCCACACATGGCCTCTACTTTTGAACAAAGGAAAGAATCATTTTACACATTATTTTAGGACCTCAATCAAGCTACCAAGATGTATGTGAAATTGTGAACCACTAATTCTTAATTTGAGCTCCTTTGAACAAATATTATGAAGTTGAAAAAAATAAATATTTGAAGTTTAAATTAGAAAAAGAGTGTGTCAAAATTTAGTTGTATTTGGATAGTTTGACAGAATTATATACAAATGTTTTTAGAATAATATTTCTTACTTATGTACCGAATATAAGAAAATAAATAAGATTATTGTATGAATTGTTATGTGGGGATGCATAGTTTAAACATATTATTCATACAATGCATTTGCTAATATATTAATTGTCATTTTATGTTTGTAATTCATCAAATAATACATAAATTTTCATATAAGTTAATGAATATTAGTAATGTGGAGCTAAAGCCACCAACTATATTATAAAAGTACCAACTATTGAATTAATTAATTATATATTTGCATTATTTTTCTTGTAAAACCAATCAGATATTGTATTACTTACGCAATTTTTTACGGGACTTCTTTTAGTTTTGAAACCAACTAAATAACCCTTCAAGATTCCAAAGTCTTTATCGCTTCGGTGAATCACTTTAGGATAATTGCTTATTAAAACAATAATTACACAACTTAAATGAACTAATCTAGCCAACTCGAGCTAACTCATTCAAGTTGTATATTTGACCAATAAAGTCGAGCCTAATTGAGCTTTGATCAAGATAGAGTAAAATCGAATCAAAGTCTTTTCAAATCGAGCTAAATCGAGTCAAACTAAAATAAAATTGACTCGGTTCAGTGCTAAAGCCACCCACTGCCTATGTGCTATGTCCACATTATTGTCACATAGGAATATTAGGCATATTAATACTGTACATACAACATCATTTTCACTTAAAATTCTAAATCGACCTCTCATTCCAATGTCCATATAAGCCAACCCCTCGTGGGCCACAGGTCGCACATAAGCCGCCGGGTCGCACGACAGAAGAACACCCAAGGTCAGACCTAGAGAAAAAAATTATGAATTTAACATAATTCAGTAATTCTAATAAAAACTTTATATTTGTGTTAAATTTTTTTATTAATATGTATAATTAATGCATTATAATTTAATAAATTCATATCTTTTTAAAAAAAGTTAAAATCCATAAATTTAAAATTATGACTTTGCTTCTAACTAGTACACCTTTATATTTAAATTTTTTACATGAATATTTACCTCATAAAGTGCTAGAGAAAAAGGGGGAAAAGGGTAAAAAAAACCACTTTTGTGGAAGCTTCTCTTTTATTGGAATTTCTCTGTCTTTGCTTAAACATAAAGGTCAGAAGAAAGAAAAGGACAAAATAGTTCCTTATGTAGTTTTTATTCTTTAAATTTGTTATAAGTAAGCATTTATTTGTCTATGTAAAATGCATTTAAACAAACTTTAATGGCTAGATTTAAAGGAAACCTTGAGAAAAAAAATCGGAAAAGGGTCATATTTGTCCTTATACTCTTAGAAAAGGGTTATATTTGTCCTTCGTTACATTTTTTGATATATTTATCCTTACCAGCCAAGTTAAGACACACATTTACCCTTGGACCGTTAAGTCTCATATTTCCACTTTGACTTTGTAAAATAAAAATTACAAGAAATTAACTCAAAGGAAACTTAATGACATGTATTTAGAAAGGAACAAACATTCATGAGCTTCATTAATTTACTCTTACACTGGTCAGTTACATGCCCTCCTTAACTCACTAAGTATGATCATAAAGGTAAATATTACATTTATCAAAATCTTCTTGCTATATTTATAGGGCAAAAACCCAAAAAAAAAAAAAAACTCATCAATGAAAATATTAGTGACAATTGTTGTTGTTGTTCTTTCTTTAAAGAAGTCATCCTTCGGCTGCTAATCTTGAGGATGTGTAACAGAAGAACTCAACAGTTTTTGCTTAGACTCTATATTTGTATCAGAAAATTTATTATTAATTACGAACCCAATAATTAAGACGTCCTATATAGGTATAGTGACATCACTTCAAAACTCATAAACTTCAAATCCTGATGACCGTGATTACATAATGGAACAAGCACTTGGATTGTCATCACTAAATAGGTAAGCAAATTTTTCTTCAGTAGCATTTGGGGCAAGAAGTGCTTGTGGCACATTTTTAACCATACCAGCAGGTGCCCTTTTGTCATAGGCTTGTGGTGCATGTGGATAATATACCACATTATAAGGTACATATGGCCAAAATTCTGCTCTTTTTCCGGTACTCTTTATTTTCTTCAATACTCTATTTGGATCCACATAACCATTTATTATCACTTTACTTTGCTTTCTAATCACTTCCACTGATTTTACACCTGAAATAATGTCAATATAATTATTAGAGTTTAATTTCTACGCACCGACAAAAATAATCACAAGAACATACACTCAATCAGAAAAGTTATCATACGAAAAAGTCGAAGGAGGTTCAACATTTATTATATATATATATATAACAATGTATAAACAGTGTAAGTTTTTGTCGAAGGGATGAATCCCTAGGCCCCTCCTAGCTCTGCCCATGTACTCAATATAATGTTATAAGTGGGGTTTTGGGGAAGGTGGTGTGTATGAAACTTTATTTCTAACTTGGAAAGATATAAAGATTATTTCTAATAGACCTTCGACTAAGTTCTAGGCGTTGATGCTATAAAAAATATTTGACAAAATCAGGTCATTTCAAAGGTAATTATTGCAGTAATTCTACTTAATAACATTGATTGGTAACTTGGAACAAATACTAAGTGACATGTTAAATTGTATCAATGGTATTAACGAATTTTATTATATTATCAGCATATGTAGCTTAAATTTATGTAGTTAAAGAAAAAAAATCATGATAAATAATTAAACTAGCTAGAAGTCTCTATAGTACAAGTATATAAGATTAAATATGTACTACATATATAGGCAGAGCTCACATAAGAAATATGAGTTCGACAAAATTCAGTAACTTTTTTCAAAGATTGTGTAGTTATTTAAAAAAAATTCTGAATATGCACATATCATAAAATTCATAACCTATAAACTTAAAGTTCTAAATCCACTATACTAAGTTGGCATTTATATCCCAAAAGAATTTACATTACAATGTGTTGATTGGAACTCACCAAATCAATAGTATATTTTAGCAAAGTTATTTTTTAATAAAATGGTGAAATTAAGTATGGAATTTCTGTCCCTAAAAGATGGAGTAGATACCTTTACATGTGCTTGGTATTTTATTTTTATTAAAAGAAAATGGAGATGCCAAAACGCAGAATAAGTAACAGTTCATTAAAGATGATATATACAGTTTGACTATTTCACATGAAAAAGTAACTTTTCCATAAGTACATGTTTAATTATTTAATCTTTTAAAAGAAATTTCGCATCAATTGATCATATAAACTTGTACTATTTGATACAACGAAACACATCGATAATTTCTTAAATTTTTCAATAAAATTTTATTTAAACACTCAAATTATGACCTATTTTAATTAAACATTTAAACATATAATAAAGTATTTATATTAGATATTTCCACCTCAAATTTTGAAAAAACCTTTTCACATGTTCTTAAGTATTTAATTATGTAGATGAGTATTAACTAAAAAAACATGTCATCTCCTTTTAGTTATACACAACAACTTCAATTATAACTGATGATCAAAAGTTTAACGGCTTATTAAGGTTAATGCATATAATCAAAGATGGTAAGTTATAATCTACATATGTCATGAACACTTAAGAACACACAATAAACTAAATTTGAGTCGAAAGTGTCTAAAACACTTTTTCATATGTTTAGATGCTCAATCAAACCAATCATCATTTTGAATGTCGTTTAAATAAAATTTATTGACAAAATTAAGAAGTTATCGATGTATTCCACCGAATAAAACTTGTGATAACTTCGAAAAGAAAGGTTTTTTATTTGAAGGAGAAGAAGAATAGCTATTGTACGAACCCTTCATATGCTTGACGGAATTCTTGATTCTTCTTTCACATCCATCACAGTCCATTTTCACTTTTATTTCAACTGTCTGCATTCCAAGGAAGAAAAAAAAAATCATAAGGATGCGACTTAGTGGTCAAATAAAACTTGTGATAACATTAAAAAAATATCAGAACAAATAATGTTATTATAGAGGGCTTTGACGAGTTAATTAAACGGGGTGGGTGGTGGGTGGGGATAAATCATAGAGCAAAAGGAGAAAATTAAGAGCCTAGCATTCAAGGTGCGACTTAGTGGTTAATGACGTGAGTTGAGCGAGGTCTCAGGTTCAATTTCTAAATTGAGACAAAAAATACGTTAACTGATTTTTTCTCATCTATTCTAACCTTGATGGACAGATTTACCTGATAACCTATTACTGATATGACATGTATTTCGTGGAATTATTCGAGGTCAGCAAAAGCTAGCCCGAACACCGCGATTATAAAAATAAAGAAGAGAAAATTAAGAGCCTAAGACTTAGAGTCTTCTTGATTATGTCAACCCTTTAATTAATTTGGAGGGTTATAAATTAAATTAGATGAGTATTAAAGTGAATTAAGAAAATACCTGCATTGATTTCTTCTTGTTGTTTGTGCTGGTTGTTATTGTACAAAAACTTGCTATATATTCCAAAACACCCATGATTTTGGCTCCTTGTTTAAATCAAAGCAAGAAGAAAAAAAGAGAAATAAATAGAAGAGGAAGAAGGGAATTTTAGAAGTTGGGTGTGTGAGAATATGACATAATGATTGCTAGGCACGGTATTTATATATATAGTAGGCAGATTGTGTAAAAGAAAATCACGATAGATAATTGAGATTTAAAAATAATAATACGTACATAGATACTAGAAAGAATAAGTAGTTATTAATATGATGGTTCGACATTCCTTTATTCTTAATTAGAAGTCTTGAGTTTGAATTTTGGAAAAGAAAAAAAAATCTATTGAAACCAAACGTCATAGAAATGGATACATGAATTTAGATTCAGTAGAACTCTAATGTAAATATCGAATATTTAGTGGAAAAAAAGAATGTGAAATTTTATTATTTTGTAGAATATATTACTTGTTTTATTTTTTAGAGTTTGAGTTTTATGTATTAATAGTATAACAAGTTAAATTATATTGATCGTCTAAAATATATTTACATTGTCAATGTATTCAATTTAAATTATATTTCTCGAATTACTAATCTCATTTATTACATTAAAACATATTTTGACAATATAAAAGCTTTTGTATTATATTATTAATGTGTATATATATAAGTTAAGCTCTTGAATTTGGGAGACTTAGTTTTTGTTTGATTATAAATTTTGAAGTTAAAACTTGAAAAATTAAGTTTTTAAAATATAAAGTTGTATCCAGAGTTTAGACATGCATTATGGTTTGCAAATAATATGATTTTTAGGAATGAAAGTCCCAAATACTGATCGAAGCCAATTTTTAAACAATAATATTCATAGCCAAAAAAAATATTTAAAGATGATTTTTAAAGTGTCATTATTTTTTAAAAAAAATTTGATTAAAGAACTCAAGTTCCATAAAGTTTTCTATTGTTCCCTGAATTATGACGCTAATTATATAATACCTTATTATTATTATTATTTATTTATATCCATAGTTCATTGGCAAATTATTGTAAAGTGCTTTTGTGTTTGCTTTCGAAACTTTTTTGGTTCAATCAGTGTGGCTTTCGCCATTAGCTTTATTTATCAATTACATTCAGACTTTTTTTAAAATATATATTAACATCAATAGTATCGGATTCATGATTTTCATTAACAAATTTTAATATATATATTATAATTTTTACTGAACAGGTTTGGATGGATTCCTCTCGTTATCCTCTAGAGATCCGCCTCCGAAAACAATCATATTTTTTATGAAATCGATCTTTCTCATTATATATTATATTTTTTATAACAATATTTTATTAAATATCTCAACAAACGATGTGATTATAAAGAAAACATTAGACATTGATCATAAGTATTGGCACCTTGTGTAGGTTGACCATATCTTAGATTCTAAGTGCGTGAAAGATCGACGGAGAAATTGATTTTTTTTTATAAAAAAATTCGTCTGATTATGACTAAATACAGTTCCAGCACCATTTATTATATAAGAAAAAAATGCAAAAGAATATTAATCTCTTTTTTTTTTTGGCTCTAGGACCACTTTTAAGAGAAAATGTAAAAAAGAATACTAATCTTTTTGGTATATCATGGACCACTTTTAAGAAAATATGTACTCCATCCGTTTGAATATTTGTGTATCGTAATTTATTTTAGTATGTTTAAAAGAAAATGTTATCGATTCATATTGTATACGTCATTAATTTTTATTTCGTATATTAACTATCGGCTACAATTAATTTGGATTGAGCGGATAAATATGTAAAAAAATGAAAAAACCTTTTTGATAAATATAATCATATAAACATTTCGTTTAAACTAATAAAACTTGTGTCTGCGTTGTGTGGGGGGTGGGTGGGTGGGTGGGTGGGGGTTAGAAAGAACACAAGCAAATTGCAAAGTACAAGAGGAACGTACAAATTTTCCACTTTGATTCTTTTCCCCTAAATTACATATTTTATCCTCCTGCGTCTCAATCTCGTTATCTCGAATTACAGATTCCTTTTTTTCTAAATTATTATGTCTCAATCTCAAATTTAGTTCAATCCAACTTGTGATAAAAATGAAATGAAACCGAATATAATAAAAAGAAAAGACGGAAAGCTTTTGCCTTGTGACCCAAAAAAAAAGAAAAGGAATTCATATCCTGAAAGGAAGCATGATTTGCAATATTTTTCTCTTTGTGTTCTAAAATTTAGAACTTACAAACTCTTAATCCTGACTTCGCCTCTATCCATTTTGGTATGTTTTCTCTATAGTAGGCAAATTATGGCACGATGGTTAGTTGATGCCTTATTTTCCACAAGTTGAAAAATTATACAATTCCAATACATCCCATCTTGGCTGGAGTATATTCTAATACTTCACAATTAAGGGATGTCAACATGATGCATGGGCAAGGAGGGTTGAAGCCTATCCGGGGTCGTAGGGAAGTTTCAGTTTGAAATCTTACGGAAAATACTTGCATCGCAAACACTGTAGTGGATTCTTTAAAGCTTGAGGTGTACGTGTCAAAGATATTATCATTAAGAATATTTTGCCTGATATAGGTGTTAGGATCGAAAATAATTAGGTGTCATGCGAAAGCTAGCAAAACAAACTTCGATAGACCACGAGTAAGAAAACAGACGAGAAATATACCGAAAGACACAAAGATTTAATGTGGTTCGATCAACCGACTTACATCCACAAAGGAGATGGACAATCCACTATATTTATGAGAGTACAAAATATAGAGAGAAATAACCTCAACCAATTCACTCGGGAGGTTCACACAAGTGATAACGTATCACTTATGTCCCACAAATTCCCTCTCTAACCAAAACTCTCAAAGTCCCTAGGACTATATTGTGAATGCTGATTAAGTTAGAAGGAACAAACCCCTATTTATAGAGTCCTAAACCTTTTCCTACAAGAAAATGACTAGCCAATCCTAAACCTTTTCCTAAAAGGAAAACCTATTTATGGTAAGAAACTCAGGACAATTAATATCCAACAATAGATGTATCTCAGGATTCAACAAGCTATTCTAGTATTTAACTCTTGATATGTTATATATTTTCTACTTTTCCAAAGGAAAAAAGACATATATATATCCAACCAAAAGCTGAAATATGAACATTCTATAAATCAGTAATAAACATGAGGAAAATAAAAAGAACCTAATAACTATAGCGTTGAAATTCAGATTGAACTAAGTTTTAGAATTATTACAATCATTCCCTGCAGCTTTGGGAATATTACTTGATTTATCACCTTATTCAATGGTCTGAATTAAATGTCCCTGGAAAAGATAAAAAGGTACAAATTAATGGGAAGTTAAAAAATACTACTAGTATTATTTTTATATCAAACACCATCATGTGCTCTCAAGACATTTGATGATTGGCTCCCATTTCTTGGCATCAATTATTTTGTTACGCTATATGTGGATATAGTTTATACTTTTTGACTACGTATAAAGTACAATTTGTACCCTTTAATTGGGTGGGGCCATTCTCCCGGAGACATTTTGATAATGCATATTTGAATGATTAAGATTTTATATCTAAATTTAAACACGGAATGATTAGTATTAGTTGTTCTTAACATTAGAATGTGCTTAATTTATATATTTGCAAATAGATTATATAGTAAACATATACAATTCAAATAAGAAAATAATTAAATAGAATAAAATCATTATTTGACCAAAAAAATGAAATATCTATGTTTGCTAGTGATAATGGAAATAGTTATAGTGGTGGTTGTGGTAATGATTGATGTTAGTAGTTAGCAATGGTGCTAGTGATATTTATAAAGGTGGAGGTAGTTAGTGTTGTAGTGACTGGCGTAATGGTCGCGATTATTATATGGTAGTGGTGATTGAGATGGTGAAGTTGGTTGATGTTAGTAGTTGGCGATGTTGATGGTGGTGGATGAAGGATGTGTGGTGATTGATGATGTTTTTGTTAAGATGTATGCGTCCACTATCGGTCAATGGACCTGGTCCCTTGACACAGCAAGAACAGTAATAATAAGCACAAGCAGTAAAGTAAACAACACAAGCAGTTTACGTGGAAACCCCCTTGCTCAAGGGCGGTGAAAACCACGACCTGTACTCACAGGATTTCAACCCAACTCCATTTAACTCTAAAAGGAGCAATGATTCAGATTACAGACTCTTGTAACCTAGGAATTTAACTCTAAATCCCTTCCCCCTCAATGTAGCAACTCTACTACAAAGAAAGAACTAAGCAATAACTCTATTGCCCACTAAACTACCTAACTCTAGATGATTTAGACTTCAACTCTCACTAAGCAACAACTCTGTTGCCCACTAAGCCAATTAACTCTAACTGATTTAGACTTTAACATTGACCATAGCCAACTCTAGCTATAACTCAGGATCAACAACGAAATGAGACACTGATCTAATTCCTTTATAACACAGGAATAGATCTACAATGATAAGCACTGGAATATAAACCCTAAGACAACTAAGACGCAAACAGCTCTATCAGGTCCCTGTTGCTCTTGAGGAATATACTTCTGGAAAGGATGGTTTTTGCTGTGTTCTTGAATATTTCAGGAATGCAAAAACTGAGGTTGTGTCTATTGAGAAGAGCCTTATAAATGATAGACACAACCTTAGAAGCCATGCTATTGGCCAACGACTCTGCCACGCTGTACGAGAGCCGCGCACCAACTCCTACAGATCTACATGTAACAGAGGTTGCAGTGTACTTTTTCCAGCTGTCCCTTTCTCACATATTGATACCATGGGATCAGGTCCCCTTATCAGATCCATTTATTTCCCATGGAGAGTTTTATCCAATTTAAGCACATGATTTGGATAATAAACATCCTTAAAACCAGGGGGTTGCTTAACACACACTTCTTCCTTCAAGTAGCCATTTAAGAATGCACTTTTCACATCCATTTGGAACAACTTAAATTCCATGAAAGCTGCAAAAGCAATCAGAATTCTGATAGCTTCCATTCTAGCCACATGAGCAAATGTTTCATCATAGTCAATGCCTTCTTCTTGATTGTATCCCTGAACCACCAATCTTGATTTGTTTCTTGTGATGAGACCATTTTCATCAAGCTTGTTTCTGAACACCCATCTGGTCCCTATTACAGTTCTGTCAGAGGGTCTAGGTACCAGGTGCCACACTTTACTCCGCTCAAATTGATGAAGTTCCTCTTGCATGGAATTTACCCAATCAACATCTTTCAAAGTTTCCTTGATGGTTTTGGGCTCAACATTAGATATGAATGCTGAGAATGCCACTAGATTTCTAGTTTTGGATCTGGTATGCATTCCAGAATTCAAGGGAGAAATGAGGTTATCAAGAGGATGAGACGATTGGTGTTTCCATCCTGACTTAGTATTCAGGGGTTGAGGTTGATCAGCTTGCTCCTCTTCATCTTCAGAATCATCATTCCCAGGTTGAGGTACATCCTCAGGTTCAGCATTGTGAAATAAACCAGGTCCCTCTTCAGGCTCATCATCTTCATAGGCTTCTTCAGTTGGAACAAGTTTAACACTATTAGGATTTTGACTTCCTTCAGCTTGTAACTCATTTATCCCATCTCTCTGAATCTGAAGAAGTTACTCCAGCTCATCATCATCCTTGTTCTTTAGATCTGAGAGATTACCAGTTTCATGAAAGATCACATGAATACTTTCTTTGATGCATAAAGTTCTTTTATTGTAAACTCTGTAGGCTTTACTTGAAAAGGAATACCCTACAAACACTCCTTCATCACTTCTAGGATCAAATTTTCCTAGATAATCTTTCCCATTGTTCAAAACAAAACATTTGCACCCAAAAGCACTCAGATAATTCAATTTAGGCTTTCTGTTGTTGAGTAATTCATAAGGAGTTTTGTTCAATAAGGACCTGATCAAACACCTGTTGGTCACATAACAAGCCGTGTTGATTGCTTCAGCCCAGAAGTTCTTAGGAAGATTTGAATCTATGAGCATAATTCTGGCAATATCGACAAGAGTTCTGTTCTTCCCTTCAACGACACCATTTTGCTGAGGTGTTCTAGGAGCTGAAAAGTTGTGATGAATGCCATTTTTCAGCACAGTAATTTTCCACCTTGGCATTTTCAAACTCAGTCCCATGATCAGACCTGATCCCTGCAATCTTGCAGTTCAGCTTTGTCTGAATCATTTTGACAAAAATCAGCAGCTCATCATACGTCTCATCCTTGGACTTCAGAAATATAGTCCAAGTGAACCTGGAATAATCATCCACAATCACCAAAATATACTTCTTTCCACATATACTTTGAATTTTCACAGGACCACACAAATCCATGTGAATTAACTCAAGAGGTCTTGATGTACTCACTTGCTTCTTTGACTTGAACGATGATTTGATTTGTTTCCCTTTGACACATGCATCGCACACCTTGTCATCACTGAATCTCAGCTTTGGTAAGCCACAAACCAGGTCCCTAGATACAAGTTTGTTTAACAAAGAGGAGCTCACATGACCAAGTCTTCTATGCCACAAGTTAGTATTTTCACTTTGGGCACTCAGACAGGTTAGATCATCTCCTTGATCAGTATCCAGGTCAGCCACATACATATTCTTGTGTCTTCTAGCCATTAAAATCACTTCTTTTGTTGACAAATTGGTAACAATGCACTTTTCTGATAGAAATATGACCTCGTTGTCCTTATCACATATTTGAGACACACTAAGAAGACTATATTTCAGACCATTTACATAGTAAACATTCTCAATAGAGTGTTCAACCGATTTTCCAATTCTTCCAACACCAAGAATATACCCATTCTTTCCATTACCAAAAGAGACACCTCCACCTTGAAGTGCCTTGAGTGAGAGCAAGTTTTCAATCTTTCCAGTCATATGCTTTGAACATCCACTGTCCATGAACCAGCATTGACTGCTACTTCCTCCACTCCCCTGCAACAGAGATTACTTGTTAAACTTGCGAACCCATTTCAGTCTGAGTCCCTAATAAGCAGATAGAGGCATAATAATAGAATTTCTTGTCCAATGAGGCAGAATAGTCTTTCTCATATTAGAAGATCTAGAAATGGGAGCAGGTCCCTTGTTCTGTGTGACTTTCTGTCTGGAGTAGACTGAAAGTTTTTCTTGAGAGCTTTTCCAAGATGGACAATCCGTCTTCAGATGACCATTGCGACCACAATAAAAACACAACAGTTGTCAGACACAGACACATACTTGCTATGAGGATTGTAGGGAGGTCTTATGTTCAAGCTTCCTAAACCCTTCCCATTATTTTGACCCTGACTTGTAATATTGGAAAGTAATTTTGAGGAGTTAGTCCATTTCAGAGAATTTTTTAGTTCTTCTCTGAGACAGACCAGGTCCCTTTCCAACTGATCATTTCTCTCCAAGGCCATTGCAAGCTTCGTTTCAGCAGTATTCAAGCTAGTTTCTAGCTCTATTTGCAAGTTGCTGGCCTCTCCCTTTCCTCTGCCACATTTCTCACTTGACATCTTTAATTTTCCCTGAGTTCTAGATTTTCAGTCTCCAGAACTGTCAATTGTTCTTCAACAACAGACATATGGTCAACCAAGGCTACCTTTTCTTCATGAAAAATATCTAGGTTATTGTTCATCAAATCCTTTTCAGTTGTTAACTCAGTAATAGAGTCAATCAAAACAGCTGCTAGATTCCTCAACCTTCTAACATAGTAAACATGCAAGTTTCATTTAAGGTCAGAAAGGGTTACCTCTTCTTCAGCTTCTTCATTATTAGATTTTGCCATGAAAGCAAACATGGCATCAAACACATCTTCATCATCTTTAACTGCAAGCATGGATGCATCTTTAGGATGTTCTGACTTTTCTAAGTCACTTGAGGAATCACCCAGACAGCAAGAGCCTTCTTCATAACATAGTCAGCAACAACTTTTCTTCCTTTATTATTAGGGATCAGGTCCCTTCTCTTGTCTTTATTTCCTCCAGGCCTTGGGTAGTTTATGTATTCGGCCTTATGCATGGAGCAGTCTTTGATGAAGTGCCCTGGCTTTCCACACTTGTGGCATATGTCGTTTGCATTTGCAACCCTACTCGAGTTCCCTCATTTTTGAAAACCTCCATGTTTCCTCACTATTTTATGAAATCTCCTAGTGAGGTATGCCATGTCCTCCTCTTCATCGGAAGTGTCACCTGATGTCACCTTAAGAGCTAGTGACTTGTCCTTCTTCACCTCCTTCTTTGATGCTTTCTGATTTCTGTTCATCTCATGCGTTTGAAGATTTCCAATCAGAGTATCCATTGTCAGCACCTTCAGGTCCTTAGCTTCAGTAATAGCATCGACCTTACTTGCCCATGACTTAGGAAGGATTCGAAGAATCTTCCTGACCTGTTTACTTGGGTGAACAGGCTCTCCCAAATAGCGTAGCTCATTAGTGATGGAAGATAATCTTATATGTATGTCATGGATTGTTTCTCCCTCTTTCATAGTGAAGTTCTCAAATTGGGTAGTCAACATGTCTACCTTTGACTCCTTCACTTGCTTCGTTCCCTCATGAGTAGTCTAGAGGCAGTCCCAAATTTCTTTTGCCGATTCACAAGTAGAAATGTGATTGTACTCCTCAGCACCTATACCACACACCAACAGTTTCTTGGCTTTCTAATTCTTTTCGATCTTCTTCCTATCAAATTCATTGTAATGTTGTCGCGTCTTTGGAATGACCCTTGTGATTTCTCCATCCTTCACTTCCATTGTAGGAACAAAGAGGCCATCCAGCACTACGTCCCACAACTCACTGTCCTCAGCCATTAAAAAGTCGTGCATCCTCGTTTTCCACCAACTGTAGAACTGGCCATTGAAACGAGGTGGCCTTGTCGATGATTGTCCTTCTTCTAGGTTCAGTGGAGCAGCCATCTTTCCATAGGAATCTCTCTTGCTGTTAACCATCTAGAGAGCCCAAGCTCTGATACCAATTGTTAAGATGTATGCGTCCACTATCAGTCAATGGACCAGGTCCCTTGACACAGCAAAAACAGTAATAATAAGCACAAGCAGTTTACGTGGAAATCCCCTTGCTCAAGGGCGGTGAAACTACGACCTGTACTCACATGATTTCAACCCAACTCCATTTAACTCTAAAAGGAGCAATGATACTTTTGTAACCTAAGAATTTAACTCTAAATTCCTTCTCCCTCAATATAGCAACTCTACTACAAAGAAAGAACTAAGCAATAACATTATTGCCCACTAAACCACCTAACTCTAGATGATTTAGACTTCAACTCTCACTAAGCAACAACTTTGTTTCCCACTAAACCAAAACTCTAACTGATTTAGACTTTAACACTGACCATAGCTAACTCTAGCTATAACTCAGGATCAACAATGAAATGAGACACTGATCTAATTCCTTTGTAACACAGGAAAAGATCTACAATGATAAGCACTGAAATATAAACCCTAAAACAACTAAGACGCAAACAACTCTATCAGGTCCCTGTTGCTCTTGAGGAATATACTTCTGGAAAGGATGTTTTTTGCTATGTTCTTGAATATTTCAGGAATGCAAAAACTGAGGTTGTGTCTATTGAGAAGAGCCTTATAAATGATAGACACAGCCTTAGAAGCCATGATATTGGCCAACAACTTTGCCACGCTGTACGAGAGCCGCACACCAACTCCTGCAGTCCTACAGGTAACAGAGGTTGCAGTGTACTCTTTCCAGTTGTTCCTTTCTCGCATATTGACACCATGGGATCAGGTCCCCTTATCAGATTCATTTGTTTGTCAAATCATCAAAACTAAAAATAACAGTGTTAGTGATAGTTATCGGCGGTGCTAGTTGTGATGGTGGATGTGGTTGATATATGGATTGACCTCAATGGTGATACTAATGAATTATAATGATCGTGGAAGTGGCGATGACGGTGACGACAATGTGTGCTATAATGATGAAAGGTGGTATGTGTAATAGGGACTGACAATAGTGGTTGATAGTGATGGTGGTTGTCAGTAGTTATGGAAAAAATAAACTAAAAATTAGGAGACAAAAAATACTTGGACTCTATTCAATAGGCTTGAATTCTCATTTTCAGAATTGCAACAATTGAACTCTTTTAAATAGAGTTTTACTAACAAAAAATAAGATAGCACTAACTCGTACTATCACTCAACTACTAACAAATTGAAAAGATTCTGCTATTTTTACTCAACCAACTACTTACGTGTTATAGACCGAGTCAATATAAAATACTAACAACTGGAAAAAAAAGTAAAACAGTAACCAACAATCCCTCACTTAGACTGAAAGTCATACTATCAGTTTATCATGCTTGCAACCAACAACTTGTTTCAAATGTGATCTTCCGAAGTGCAAACCCCAAGTAGTTTTCTGAACTTCAGGAAATATGCTAATTTGAGAGATTTGGTAAACACATCAGCAACCTGATTTTCACTTCTGCATAAGATGAGATTGATTACTCTATCTTTTGTGTGGTCCCTTAAGAAATGAAATTTGACATCAATATGTATACTTCGCCCATGCTAAACAACATCTTTGGAGAGCTTTATTACTAAACTGCTGTCATGATAAATGGTAGTAGAGCCATTTTGCTTGAAATGAATTTCTTCAAGAACCTTGTGCATCCAAATTGCTTGACAGGCACATGTCGTTGCTGCAACAAATTCGACTTCTATAATTGATAAATTCACAATTGATTGCTTTCTCGAAGACCATGAAATTACTCCCGACACCATCATAAATATATAACCAGAGGTACTCTACCAATCATCCGAATCTCCAACAAAGTCACTATTAGTAAGTTAACAAAGTCTAATTTTTGTCCTTTCGCATAGAACATACCATAATTAGTAGTTCCTTGCAAGTAGCGAAAAATTCTCTTTGCGGCAAGAAGATACATCTCTTTCGGACTTTCCATGATCTTCTAATAAGACTTACAAAATGCATATTATCAAACTATTGTTAAATACATCAAGCTTTCCCCTATTTGTCTATAAAGAGTGTTGTCAACTCTCCTTCCTCTGGGTTCTTTAGTCATCTTCAAACCGAACTCAGTTGAACAGCTAGCAAAGTTACAACTCTGCATCTAAAACCTGTCCAAAATATCTTTAGAATACTTTTTTGTGTGATGAAAATCCTGTTAAGAATTCATCACCAACTTAATTATTTATTTGAGATAAGTAAAGAAGAATCTAGAATATTCAAGAGTTGTAAAGAAATAAAGAAAGATCTTTAGAATGAGTATTCTAGACCTGTCTCCATAAATAATATTCAACAAATCCCATCAGTAAATTAACAACTTCAATGCCAAAAAAATAATGCATCATTCCAATATCAGTCATATCAAATTCCACCATCATAGACTTCTTAAAACTTTCAAACATGAAGATATCATTGCCGGTGTAAATTAAATCGTCTACTTATAAGCAAAAAATGAGCATTTTCCCTTTGCATCAGTCTTTGTAAAGAGTGTGTGTTCATAAAGACATTTCTTAAATTTCTCCTTACAAAGTTAGCACTTATACAACTATACCAAGCCCCTGGAACTTGTTTTAATTCATAAAATACTTTTTTTAATTTACACAACTTATGTTCTTCTCCAACCTTGACATAAATAGGAGGTAGATCAACAAATACATGCTTATCCAAGTCCCATGTATGAAAGTCGATTTGACGTCCATTTCAAAAATGGGTCATGAGTGTTGAGCAGTCAAATCTATCACTAATTTAATAGTATCAAGTCGTGCCACCGGAGCAAAAACTTCTTTGTAATCCACACAAAACTCTGTCTTATAGCCTTTAGCTACTAAGTGTGCTTTGGACTTTACCTTTCTTGTTCATCTTTTTCTTGTATATCCACTTGACACTGATTGTCTTATGCCATTTTGGAAGCTCAGTCAACTATCAATTGTCATTTTTAGTAATTGTTGTCATCTCTTCATCCATTGTGTTTCACCATTTTGCATCTTTAACAACTTCTTCAAAGCTAGTAGGATCACAATCTGAAAATAGGGCAAAATGAATGAGTGGATCTTTAGATTGATTAATTCCAGTTACCTTAAATTTTGTCATCCATGTGAGTCTTTTTTTTTTCATTGAGGTCGCTCCTCGTCTTGTATAGGAGCTGAAATTGGTGACTGAACTGGATGTGATTTGTCAGTTGTTCTATCTCTTCCACCTACTACGTTTCCTCTTCAAAAGCTACTGGAAGAAGCTGCTAATTTCTTTCATCCTTCCATGATCAGGTAGCATCTTCATCAAAGATTACACCGTAGCTAATGGCGATCCTCTTGGTGTTAAGATTACAACTTATAAGCTTCAGATTGATTACTAACACCAAGAAAAATGCACTTTTCTCCTTTATCATCAAGTTTGATCCTCTTCTAATCTGGAACATGAGCATAAGCCACACATTTGAACACTCTAAGATGGTCAACACTTGGTTTCTGCCCACTCCATGCCTCCTCTGGAGTCATATTTTGAATAGAGAAAGTTGGACTTCAATTCAAAATATGAATGCTCCAATCAACAGCTTCCGGCCAAAAACTTTTTGAGACACCACTCTTTGTTAAGATGTTGTGCACCATGTTGAGGATTATACGGTTCTTCTGCTCAAAAACACCATTTTGTTGAGGTGTGTAAGCTGATGTAAGTTGCCTCTTGATTCCATTTTTCGCAAAAATATCATTTGCCTCTAGAGTCATATTTTGATTAGAGAAAGTTGGACTTCTATTTAAAATATGAATGCTCTAATCAACAGCTTCCGACCAAAAGCTTTTTGAGACACAACTCTTTGTTAAGATGTTGCAGACCATGTTGAGGATTGTACGGTTCTTCCACTCACAAACACCATTTTGTTGAGGTGTGTAAGCTAATATAAGTTGCCTCTTGATTCCTTTTTCCTCACAAAAAATTATAAATTCTTGATAATCGAACTCTCCTCCACGATCAGTGTGTTAAGATTTGAAGGGACTATTATTTTCTTAAGAAGTACTTTAAAACGTTTAAGAATATCAAAAGCTGCAGACTATACCCATATTTTTCGACTGAAGTAATCAATAAAAGTTATGAAGTACCTTTTACCACCATTGGAATTTGAATTTATTGGTCCACAGAGATCTGAGTGCACCAATTCCCGCAACACCTTTGCTCTCCAAGATTTGCCTTGTGAAAATGGGCTGTGAGGTTCTTCGCTAACAACAACAAAACTTTCACAAGTTTCCGAAGGAGTTGTAATTTGAGGAAGACCATTCACATGTTCTTTTGATGTAGCGTTCTCAGACCGTTTAAATTCAAGTGCCCATAACGGAAATACCACAACCATGCTCATCGTCCTTTAGTTTGATAGAGAAACATGTATGATGAATATTGTGGAGATAGAGAGGGAACATTCTATTTCTAGTCATTTCAACTTGAGTAACTAATCCAAGTTTGGCATCTCGAATTCTACAAAATCCATCTTTTATAGAAATTTCATACCATTTCTCTTGCAATTAGCCAATCCTCAGAAGATTGGTCTTCAAATCTGGAACAAAAAGAACATCAACAAATGTCTAGGAGAAGTCTCAATTGGTATGAATTAAAACCTGCCCTTTTTCCATGGCTACAACTTTAATTTAAGTTGTTCTCATACTTCAAGTTATCTTTAAAAGATTCATCCAAGATGGAGAAAGCTGACTTATCTTAACTCATATGATTGCTATATCCGGAGTCAAGGTACCATAAATTCTTATTAGTTTCCTTTTTCATGTGGCAAACCATCAACAAAGATATCCTCTTACTCTGTAAAATTAGATTTTTCTCCATGCACCTTAGATAAATCTGTTCGGCATTCTGATTTATAATGACCGAACTTGTGGCATCTGTAATATTCAATTTTAGACCGTGTTGTAGCCACCTCGTCCTTTTCCTCTGCCTTGATTATCATGGTGTTGACGTTGCTGATGATTTCCACTATAACCTCGACCTCCACCTTTGCCTCTGCATCTACCATTACCTAATTAACGATATCTGTAGGTTGCTAACTGCAGTAACTTCTAGTATTTATTTTATTTACCTCTTGTTACTAGTTTGAATAAGTCTCCTACTAGGTGGAGCACATTTAGGAGTAGTTATAGTTCCAATTATCTAGCATTAGTTAGTTGTAGATCATGTGCAGGTGGTGGCCTGCACTTTAGCATCAGTTGGTTGAAGATTATGTATATAATAGCTTGCTGACAGACTTACTAAAATTATCTTTTGACCTTCTCATCTTAATCTTTATATGGTATCAGAGCACCCATAAGCTCCACCGAGTTAGATCCATTTCATTCTTCTAAAGCTCTCTCATATGGCTCCAGTCACTGGCTCCAGTCACTGATGCTACTGCTTCCAGCAGTTCTACAGTTTCTTCCACCACTCATGTGGTACAATTTAACCCGATTGCTCGGTTACCTATTAAACTACAAAGTACTCTCAATTTTTCAATATGGAAAACACAACTTGTGATGCTACTAAATGGACATCAACTCATAGGACATCTTGATGGAACCAAAACTGCTCCATCACCTATTATTACCCAAAATGATCGTACTATATCAAATCCTAACTATCAGATCTGGTTCTCTCAGGATCAACTGATCCAACAAGCAATGATGGCATCGATTGATCCTACGATTGTTCCAACTGTTACAGCAGCACCATCTGCTACCAAAGTGTGGGCACTCATTCACACAGCTAACGCCAACAAAAGCCATACTTGCATCTTTAGCTTGCGTGATCAATTGCAGAATACCAAGAAGGCTCAAAAAACATGGCAGAGGACTTACAAGAGGTTCGTTCTCTCTCTGATGCTCTCAATGTTGTTGATCAGTCTCATCCGTGTAAGAATTAGGAATTCCTCTTCCAACTCGTCCCAGAATGGGCGTTATGGCAAAGAAATCGATGGTGATCGGTCATGGTATCCATAGCCTTGCTTCTTTTTCGGCTGATCACTAAATAGATACAAATAGGTGCAAATTCCCTTCTCGTAGTTTTGACCTGTCAATGACGATGAACTTATTGTCAAAATTCTAAGTGGACTTGGCCCCGAGTATAGAGAACTCTTTGTTGCAATACGCGCACGAGACTCTTCTTTGAGCTTTGAAGAATTATTTCACAAGCTTACAAAACATGAAATTTTCCTAAAACTTCAAGATCTGGAAAAACCATCCTCTATTATCACAACTGTTGTTGCCCAAAATTCCAATACACCTCCGCAATTCAACAGGAACAATCTGCGCTTCAACAATTAGCCATGGAAACCATCTCAGTCTCGGCAATAGAATTCCAGCATTCAGCAATCGAACTCCGACAATCAGCCAAATATGAGACAATATAAGTAATCTATCAAATGCCAATTGTGCCAAAAGTTTGGACACACGACAGATGTTTGGCGCTCCAAGTCGCACAATCATTTTGAATCTAAGGCTAACTTTGCATCGGGCTTGCAATCATCTGGAAACTCTTGGGTTCTAGAATCTGGAGCAACTCACCATGTCACTACAGAACCCCACAACCTTGAAGAGTATACAGAAATTGAAGATATTTCTATGGGTAACAGTAAAACCATTCCCATCACTCATACTGGTTCAACTTTGATTCAGGCATCTAATACTGCTTTTAAGCTTTCTGACACACTTTGTGCTCCTTTAATAAAGAAGAATCTCATTTCTGTTGCTAAGTTTTGTCAAGATAACCTCACATCTATTGAATTCTTCCCTTTAACTTTTGTTGTGAAGGACTTGCATACTCTGAAGCCGTTGGTACAAGGCCGGAACAATAATGGACTGTATGAGTGGCCGCATCTACAATTCAGGAAGCCATCCATTCACCTTTCCTCCACAAAAGCCCCACTTCAACTATGGCACTGTCGATTGGGTCATCCCCACTCTAGAATTTTAAATTTTATTCTGAAGAAATTTTCTTTACCTGTTGTTGCTGGAAAAGACAAATTTGAACCTTGTAATTCTTGTTCTTCTAATAAAGCGCATCGTTTTCCATTTCAATGACTCACTTTGTCCAGTAATATTTCTCTTCAGATTGTCTTTAGTGATTTATGGGGACCATCACCTGTTTTGTCACTTGATAAAAAGTTATATTACTGCATTTTTGTTGACCAACACACCAAATATACTTGGTTGTATACGCTCACAAACAAAAGTGAGGTTGCTTCAATATTCTCAAAGTTTCATCCTTTAGTAGAAAATTTCTTCAAAACTAAAATTTCTTCAATTTATACAGACGGAGGGGTTGAGTTCATCGGTCTTCAGCCCTAGCTTCAGAAAAATGGCATTGAACACTTGATTTCACCTCCCTACATACCTCAACGTGTTGCCATAGCTGAACGTAGACATCGTCATATTCTTGAAACCGCTAAAACTCTTCTTCGTGAAGCCTCATTACCACCTGATTTTTGGTCTTTTGCCTGTCATTATGTTGTCTACCTTATTAACAGACTTCCCACTCCCATCCTGAATAATGAGTGGCCCTACCATTAATTATTTAGTCGATCTCCTGATTATACCACTCTAAGAGTTTTTGATTGTCTTTGTTACCCATGGCTTAAACCTTATACCAAAAATAAACTTGAGCTACGGTCCACCCCGTGTGTATATTTAGGTATCTCTCAGGCTCACCATGCTCATATCTGCTTTGACCTAGTTCAGTCAAAAAAAATTATAAGTCGTGAATCGTGATGTACAATTTTTTGAAAAAGAATTTCCTTTTAAAAGAATGTTCATTCATTTACAGAAATATACTTCCCAATTAAGTTGGGAAGTTGTTGAATCCAAAGAGGAGACTCCAACAACAATTCCAACTCCTCATCTCTTTATCCCACCACTTATTCCAATCCCTGTAGAGTCCAACTCTCACAATACAACCTCTTCCCCAAGCGATGCTCACTCCAATAGCCACGACCAAGTACCAGTAGCTGCAGAGACATCAGGTAATACACAACTTCCTGCTCCTTCTTTTCAACTTCCTACCCCTTCTTTTTTGCATGATACTGCCACCCCACAAGCCTTTACTCACGTACCAGAGACGCAAAACTACAGGTAAATTCATACAAACACAACAACCACTCCCAACCCCTAGCGACACCACTCCCCCACCCCCTGACATCCAGTGATCCCTCTACTGCAATACCTGCTGCCCCGATTCCCCCACCACCCTTAAACCAAATTATAACTTGGTCTCAGAATAATATCTCCAAGCCAAAAAGAAAACTCTCTTTTCTAACCCATTTGATTACTACACCTGTAACTTTCAAAGAGGCTGATAAACATGAAGAGTGGAGACAAGCAATGCAAGTAGAGTATGATGCCTTAATCAGAAATCAAACTTGGGAACTCGTAAGCGAGACCTGTCCAATAATGTTGTGGACTGCAAATGGTTGTATCGGATCAAGCGAAAAACAGATGGCTCTATAGACCGTTTCAAAGCTTGTCAAGTTGCAAAAGGGTTCACGCGGCGCCCTGGTTTGGATTTTCATGAGACATTCAGTCTCGTTGTCAAACCAACGATGGTAAGGTTGGTTCTATTTATAGTTGTGCAACACAATTGGCCAATCCATCAACTTGAGGTCAATAATGCTTTCCTTCAAGGAAAATTGGACGAAGAAGTGTTTATGTCTCAACCCCAAGGATTTATCAATCCCCAATTCTCGAATCATGTTTGCAAGCTGAAGAAGGCTATTTACGGCCTGAAATAAGCCCCCCGGGCTTGGTATAATTCTCTGCATGAACATCTGCTGAAAATGGGGTTTGTCGGAACAAAATCTGACACCTCTCTATTTGTATGGAAGCATATGGTTGTAACTATTTTTGTTCTTGTCTATGTTGACGACATCATAATCACTCGCAACCATCCAAAAGTGATCAAATTTGTCATCAATTCCTTGGCAGCTAGATTTTCGTTGAAAGATCTTGGATATTTGAACTACTTCCTGGGTGTTGATGTTAAACACATACCAGATGGTCTCATTCTTTCTCAATCAAAATATATTCTGGATATTCTTTCCGAACTGGATATGGAAAATTGCAAAGGTGTTTCTACTCCCATGTGTTCCATTGTACCACTTCGAGATATCTGTAGGTTGCTAACTGCAGTAACTTCTAGTATTTATTTTATTTACCTCTTGTTACTAGTTTGAATAAGTCTCCTACTATGTGGAGCACATTTAAGAGTAGTTATAGTTCCAATTATCTAGCATTAGTTAGTTGTAGATCATATGCAGGTGGTGGCCTGCACTTTAGCATCAGTTGGTTGAAGATTATGTATATAATAGCTTGCTGCCACACTTAATAAACTTATCTTTTGACCTTCTCATCTTAATCTTTATATACCTCTGTTGTACCCTTGCCCTCTAGGGCGATCATCTGTTGAGGCATTCAATGCCACCTCCTTCTTTTCTTGTTGAGTAATTTTTTGCTCGTGTATCAACAAAGAGCTTTGTAGTTCATCAATTGAGAGCATATCATTATCATGAGATTCTTCAGTAGAACAAACAACAAATTTAAATTTTGGTATCATTGTCCGAAGAATCTTTTCAACAATTGTAACTTCGTTTGACTTGTTGTTGTGGATCCACATCTTCTTGACGACTATCATCACCCTTAAAAAATAGTCAATTACTGACTCTCCAGATTTCATTCAAAGAGTTTTGAACTCCGAACGAAGTGCTTGAAGATGCTGCCTTGTTGCCCTCGTTGATCCTTGCTATTTCTTCTTCATGGAGTCCCAAATCTGCTTAGAAGTATCTTTAGAAAGAATAGTTTCCAAAATTGAACGTTCAATTGCTTGGAAAAAATAATTCTTCCCCTTGAGGTCCTTCAACTTTGCTTCATGTGGTTCTGCTCTTTGTGCATCTGACATTGATGTACATTCTACTAGTTCTGGTATGCCATCCATAACCATTTGCCAATACTCCTTTGATCTTAGAAAATTCTCCATCAACATGCTCCAATTATCATAGTGACCATCAAAGCGAGGAAAAGTTGCTTGCACAAAGTTTTTTGAAGCCATAGGTTTATACATTGGTGCAACAATTTTTTTAATGTATTTCTCTCACAAACATGGCTCTAATACCACTGATGGAAAAAAAACAGAAACTAAAAATTAGGAGAGAGAAAAATACTTGGACTCTATTCAATAGGCTCGAATTCTCATTTTCAGAATTACAGCAATTGAACTCTTTTAAATAGAGTTTTACTAACAAAAAAAATAAGATAACACTACCTCATACTATCACTCAACTACTAACAAACTCAAAAGATAGTGCTATTTTTATTCAACCAACTACTTATGTGATATACACTAAGTCAATAAAAAAAATATTAACAACTGAATAAAGTACAACACTAACCAACAAGTAGTGGTGGTGGCCGGTGGTTGACAATGATGATGGTAAGATTCTGATGCCAGGTCGAGGTAGTTTGTGGTTAATAACATGACTGTTTGTGAATTGAAATAGTTGAAGGTATCTTGAACAGTTTGAAGTGGATCATGAGCATCCAATCATTGTCCGATGTTTCATGAACAAATCAAACACATCGAAGTTCATTGTCACTATGTTTGGGATGATCTGCTAGCTGATCGTAGATCTCTGAGCTTTGCTCCAAAGAATAAATAGTTAGCTGATATTTTTACAAAATCTTGAAAAAATTGCAGTGCGAACATCTACTTAGCAAGTTGGGTATTTGGGATCCTTATGCTCCAACCTGAAGGGGGATAATGAAGTACAACAACACCATATCTAGTATAATTCCACAAGTGGGGGATTATTGTAGTCTTGTTTGACAGAGAAAGGGGGAAGCCCTAGAGCGGCTATGAATTCTACGGATGTGATATTGTGAATATTGAATAATAGAAAAGAAAGAAAATTTCTCCCAAAAGTTTGTTTCTTGTTTTTGTTTCCGCATCTTTATTTTAACAAACTTTCTGGATGTAGAAGCCAAATGCTGGAGAAAATGGTGTCAGTGAGTTTGTTGTTATAATAATCTATGCAGCTTCTTGAGTATAACTTTTCCATCCAATCTGCTGAAGTTTTCAATCATGAGCTCTTTTAGAGTTGAATTTGAAAGAAAATAGGAGTGTCAACTTTCAACAGAATATTTATTTGATTGCACAATAAACTCCCTTCCAAATGTGATAAACAAAATAAAACCATATCTAGATCCTAATTGTATGACAACAGAGAGAACAAAATGAAAATAGTCTTTACAAACCTCTATTCTTCTACTAGTTCTGGACAGTATGAGTTTCAAGCTGTAAGTGAAAGTTATGCATGAGCTGTTTATACCTAGTAACTGATAATTTCAGAGTTCTCTCGAGATTAGTATAGTTGACATAGTGAAGTCCAAATCTTATCTTATATCCACTTAGCCACTCAAAGTTGTCAAGAAGAGACCAAACAAAGTACCCCCTCACGTCTGCGCCTTCACTGATTGCATTTGCCAATGAATTTAAGCAGTTATGCATATTGTTCACTCTATGTATATCGTTCAGGATATCCGTTATTGAAGGATTCAGAGTATCATTCTCAGCCATCCCTGCAACATTACCAATTATGTTAGTAGTTGCATCCAACTCATGATCAAAATGAAATTTCTTTTCTTCTTACCGTTTTCGGTGATAATCATTGGAGTATTGTTGTATCTGTCCTTCATGTACATCACCATTTTTTCCAGCCCTTGTGGGTACAGAAAGAGCCATTCCACTTCAGTCTGATTCATTCAAAGTTGGAGAGAAATAAATTTAATAGTTTGGAAGAGTTCGTTAAAATGCATAAAATCCCCCTTGAACTTGTCCACTAAACTTACTTTAGCGTTGTAATTTTACAGGTCTTTCTTTACCCCTCTAATTTCATTTCAAGTAAATTTAATACGTCAAAAATTGATATGACAAAGGAAGAGTTTTCAATCTCCCAAACTCCCGTGGAAGGGAGAAAAAGTGATAAAAAGCTGACATTGTTGGTGTTGACGATGGGTATTGTAGAATTGACAGTGGTGGCAGAGGGTATTTTGAAGTTGATATCAGTGGTGGTGGTGGGAATTATGGAATTGACGGCGGTGGAGGTTCATATTGTTGTTGTTGGTGGGTATTGTGGAGTTGACGACGGTGATGTAATGATGTTGATGTTGCTATTGGTGGAGAGTGGAGTTGGTGTTGGGCTGTGTGAACTCGACTGGAGCATTGATGGAGAAGATGAGGAATAGAGTAGTGGGTTGTCACTACAATAAATAAAGGATTTTGCGACAATAATATAATTGTTTTCTATATAAATGTCGCTAAAGGTTTTAGCGACTCAAGATGCAGTGACATTAACTCAGTTGCAGCTAAAAGGAAAATTTATTGCCACTGTGGGGAAGGACAAAGGTTGGGGTGGGTGAAAAAGGAAACAAGTAATTTTTTTTTTTAAAAAGAGTCTTTGATAAGTGGAGGTGCGTGTAGAACACCTCTCACCATAAGTATGGCTCTCTACTTCTAAGGAGGTATTAAATTTACTTGAAACGAAATTAGGGGATAAAGAAGTACCCGAAAAGTTAGTGTTAAAAGTAAGTTTAGTGGACAAGATCAAGAGAGTTTTTTATGTATTTTCTCGTTATAAGATGAGAAAACATACAGGTTGCCCAATGTAGACACCGTCTTTTTCCGTAGTAACAAAATAGGAACCCTCTGACCAGGTGTTTCCATGTTCACAAGCAGAATATAAGCAATCTTTGATATAGTTAGTTGTATAGTAATTGATGCCAATGAAATCTAGGCCATAACTCAACTTGCTCAAATCATGCTTTGAAAATTTTGGTAGATTAGATCCCAGAATTTGTACCATTTCTTTAGGATATCTTCCTAATATAATAGGGTCTAAAAACCTGCCTGAGTAATTGAAAGTTCATTACATACTAGTGAATTGATCCGCATTTCGTGCGGTATTTAAAACCATATTGTAGAGCTGAACTACAGTCAAGACGACCTTTGATGGTTGTTTTGGTTGATTCCATTGAGTTCGTGTTATATTCTAATGTTTTGATGAATTAACAAACTATGGAATCTGGTAGAGGGACCTGATCCCTCAAGTGGGAGTTGTCCAGGACAAGTCAATAGAGTGTAGAGCTGCCACACCTGCTGTGGTAGGTGGGCACGATAGCAGAGGCGCAGAGTTCTCAACCAATGGTGTATACTAGGTTGTTTTTGTCCATCCTATATTGGGCACTTTTTTTTAGTGAAATTTTACCACTAGACAGTGTGTCTAGTATTCTTTTATTAATAATATAATTAAAAAATCTACAACAAAAATAAGTACAAGGGGGGTTAGGCAATCAAGAATATTCAAAGCAAAAGTCATTCTCTCAAGAAAGAAAAATGTTCATATGAACAGCAAGGGACCTCATCGAGTGATATGTAGAAAGTCTTAAGTAGTCATTAAGTTTAGTGAATTGTACTCAAACATTTTAAGATCTATTCCTATGCTATAGAGGAAAAAATCATTTCAATTGTATTGTTGTGAAGTTGAGTTCATGGCTAGAGTTAGTCATGGTGAGTTTGATTGAAGTCTATGTTAACTATAGGTAGTTAATATAGTGGGCAATAGGGTTATTCTTATGAGTCTTCTAATAGAGGTGTTACAAGGTGTAGGGTTAAGAGTTCAATCATTTGTGATAACCAGAGTCTGTATTCACAAGTTGCTTTAAGATTAGTGGAGTTGATTGAGAAATCCTATGTGATAGGAGGTTTCCATGTACTTTAAACATTTATTGTTCTTCCTGTTGTTAACATATCCAAGGGACCTGATTTCTTGACTTGTGGTGGACTCGTATAAGTTAACAGTTCGGAATGTCATTTCCGGTTGGGTAGCACATATGAGAATGTATGCGTCCCGACTCAAGTATACATAAAAGTATATAATATCACACCAAGTAGGATAAATCATCCTCCACATCGCAATAGTACTAACCTGGACTCCTGATAAGGAAGGGTTACCAGTTGAAGAGGAATGACCGAGCTCTCTGAGTTGCAGCTATGTCTTCTGAGGAATTGCTATAAGGTTCATACCCACAGAAATTCTAATCATTCCTCCTTGTCAACAAAGAAAAAATAGCCTATGTTACTGATACTTAGCATTGAACGAAAGGGGTTTATCGTTATTTGGACTAGTTCTGCAAGATCATGTCAAGTTGAGATGGGGAAAGGGCATAGAGCCATCGAAAGAACCTGATATCTGGTTCGATAAATGTTGACAGCAGCTGCATGAGATAGGATCATATTGTGAGCTGCAATGAAGGGCTCCCTTTCTGAATCATCAGCACTACAATTCCCAAATATACGAGAGCATCGAGCTGGAGGGTAAGTCCCTTCTGTATAGCCGCGAACAGCAATCACTTTAGGCTCATTCATGGTTGTCCAGTATTTGACTCACTCTGTCCCCAAAATATTTGAAGCATATGTCCGCAAAATAGCTAAAATCATCCCTGAAACAAGTACACAAGTTAACTTGTTCATCATTTTGATGGAATCCACAACGACGTTAAAGTGTAAAACGGGAACAGCAACTTACTGTATTCGTGAACTTAGCCAACCACCATATCTCTCCTCAAGTTCTTGTGGTATATCATAATGTGATAAACGGTTGGATCCCTGAATTCATAACAGCACATAAACAAGTCATTTGAGCTAAAAAAAAAATTACTACTTTTTAGCTTCATTTTGGATTATTGATTGCTTTAAGCTGATAGCAATCAATAATATATATATATACCAAAAAACCAAACAAAGTAAATTATTAATCCAAAATCAAACCAAAAAACCAATCCAAAGTAGAATTCGATTCAATTTGATTTGGTTATTCGGCTTAATCCACACTCCTACTCAAAAGAAATTGTCTTTTTTCCTTTTCTTTTTATATAATATATAATATGTATAGCAATTTGTAATAACACACCTAGAATAATATTAGGTGATAACTCCAAAACAAAATAACCCATTAGAATTACTAATTGTAATTCATTCTAACACTTTTTATTCCTTTTATTTACCCTTCCCTAATTTTCGTTTTTTCCAGAATATTTTAAGTATTTTGAAATTCCAAGGATTGTATGAACTATTGGGGGCGGGGGGGATATTCCCCAAAATTAATCTTGTTTATATTGATTAAATTGAGAATTGTAACACAGAGTTATCTTTTTTGCGTTAGTTGACCTAAGTTGAATCCTTACTGTTAGTGTTAGGTCGAGGCTCACCCTCCGAAGTACGAATTATACTTGAAACAAGTTTTTGCCTCATACAATTCGAGCCAAAGATCCCGAAAAGCTTAGCAGATCTGGGAAAACCTAGCAACTGCTGGTCAGGGCAAGGATAACCTTGCATCTTCACAAGCTTAACGGAATAAATCATACTCACTGAAGGCTAAATTTCTCATGATTTTGTGCAAAAGCGCGCTAAATGATATAATGGAAACACAAAAAAAAAATTGCAGCCTAAGGGCAGTATAATATCCAAGACCCGCGCTTGCCTTGATGAACAGCAAGTCTGTCGGAAGCTGTATTCCAAATATGTTGATTAATCACATATTACTACATTCTGACAAATACAATTATACAAACAAATCTGCTATGTTACATCTACACAGAGCTCACTCTGATCCAGGCTCCGTCGGGCTCCATATACAAATCTCTAAATCTAGCTGCCCGGATGAGTCTAGATGAGCAAAAGGAACCAGGAGAAAATCCACCGGGGGTAAACCTTGAAATCTACCTGGAAAACTATGAGCAGATGCTTTCAATCTCAGTGAGCTGCTTCCTTTTTCTGATACAACATCATACAAGAAGCATTCCTTTGATGAGCTTGGACCGATACAAGTAATCACAATGGTATTCCCTATACTTTGTGTTCCCTTGGATAGAAGAAAGAGGACACCATCTTTTTCTGCTTGTAAAACAAGGAAAGTTGCCTTCTTGCTCAACGAGATAGGCAATGGGCAATCATACTGGAAGTGCCTTCCTGAATCCCAGTGCTTACTGCTGAAATGCGATGAGAGTTGCTTGGAGGAATCAACAAATTTACAGTTCTGGAGAGGGCATGGGCATGGTGCATAAGCGCAGGCCTTTTCGTGATCTCTTTTCTTTGAGTAATCAACAATTTCTGTGCATCCATACTTGATGTTTCCGCAAGGTACTGGTCCTGAACCAGTAACTACTTCAATCTCTGCACAGACTACATTCCCCTCTAAGCTATCTGTGTGTGCATGTTCCTGAAGGGGGGGTACCAGCAAATCATTTTGGTCAATAATTCCAAGAGAATACTTTTTTTTTTTTGAACTTGAAATTCCAAGAGAATACTTAAATGAACTTGTACCATAAATGAATATTTATTCAAAAGAAAAGAGACGATTGGGTAAGCCTCTCAGGTTCTGAGATCTTTAAAAGTAAATTTACCCTGATTCAATATCAGGTTCCAAATATAAAAACATACATAACGCAGACATTAGTTATCATGCACAGAGAACTATGTATGTATAGGTAAGAGTATGAGATTTGAAAAATGATATTACAACATTGACGTACTCAACAGAAAAAGATATTACAACATCAATTCATCTTAATCTGCCATGACATGTAATAGCAGAGGAAGATCATTTTCACACTTCCACTCAGGCATCAGTAAAAGGATTCTGGACGCACACCAAATACAAGAGCAATTAGGGTATTGCTGCTAAAATGAAATCCACAGATGCATTTGGGTTTAGGATAACTATTTTTTAGTTTGTGATATTTTACTCCTTGTTTACCCTCATTAGTCAACCTATTATTTAAGGCATCAACCAAACACTCTAACATCTCAATATCATTTGCTTCTGGGTCATAGAAGCAAGTCATGTGTTAAAATGATAAGAGCAACGTCCTCCTTCCAGGTCTCAGTTCAGGGTAAAACATTTTAATTAGTAGAGAGCAAGAATTAGATGGCAGATCACCTGTTCTGTGAAGGTATCCTCATACTCTTGATCTTCCATGTCCTGCCAAGTAGATGAAATCACCAAGATATCTATAATGCAATATTAGGAAAAGAAAAGCACGGATATGGCAAACTGGAGTTGAGGCCAAGGTACTCCTCAACCTACCCCTCATCCAACTGCCCCAAAAAAGGAAAGGATAAAACTATTGTAATTTGTACAAAATGCTGAGGTAAGCATACACCTCACTATCTTTTGATAACCTTCTCTCTGCTTAATCAGCTCTATGTTGATCTTAATTCTCAAAGTACTTTCTTTTCTTCTGACATAGATTTTCTGCAGGGTTCTTAATTTGATTTATCAAGAAGATGAAAGACGAAGTATTTAACTTTTATTTCCATCAATAAACTGGTATGTGACTAGGCCAACAGTCGATGAGAAATAAGGCTGTCAAACATAGGCAGTTGACAACAGCCTACTATAGATTCAAACAAATTTAAGCATTGTACTTGGTCAAAACTGAACGCCTGTATAGATGAATATATTAGGACGTAAGAATACATACCAGGCCTTACTTGAAACTTACAAGTTGCGACTATAAGACTAACAGGTTACTTATGAGTACAACAAATTACTAAACCACACCTCTCCTATACCTGTGCATGAGAATTCTCTTGCATTGGTTCCACTGCTCTCAGCGGCATACTGTCAGTTTGGGCTTTGTATCCCAATGACCCCATCCCAAGTCCTCTGTCCATGCAGACTACCTGCATGAGAGAATAAAATTAGAATAATATGAGAACATGTTGGTTTACTTAATCAGACAATTGGAGTGTACCTCCCCTGAGCCATAACCACCAAGTTCCTTCTCTTGCTTTTCTCTCTCGCTAATCTCCTCCTCACCCCATGAGAATAAGCAAGGAAAAGCTACAGGGGCTGATTCATATGCTGCTCCAACAGCAACACTCTCATAGTAAAAGAGCTGCAAACCAATGAAAGATTAAATTAAGCACTAATAAGATAAGACAGAGATAGGTATTTCACATCATTCACCGTCACCTGGAGAAACAAAAGACAGCCCCCAACTGCACGTTGCTTTCCTTGACGAAAACGAGATATCTCCCGCACTAGCCGGTCAAGCAAGAACTTGCCCCAATTATATTGATGGAGTACATCCATATTTGTCAAAAAATGGAGGAAAGAAGGGCTTACGTCAAGCCTTGCAGTTGGGCACAAAAGAGTGCCCATTACATAAAGCACGAATGACCTTTTGAAATCCTCCCCAGCTTCTGGAGCTGCAAGTCGTTCCTCCAGAAGACGGACAGAAATCCCACGATTGGTGGCATTGTATCGTTTACGTAATTGTAAAATCAATTCATCAGACCCTGAGTTCACCACATCTTTTCCACTGGCAGGCAAACCCATTACAAGTTCCACATCCCTTGGAGTTAAGGGTATCCTCTCACCACAGATTTCCAAGCTACGTCTTACAGTATTGAACCTCTCCAATAGCCAAAGACACAAGCTTCTTCGAAGAGTCCGACATCTGAGGCCAAGGATGCTACCAAAACCCATACTCTTTACAGCTTCCTTCTGGTCAGGTGTAAGCCGTTGTAAGACATTTAGTAGACGGCCAGGGGAACACCTTGTGACTAGTTTGGTCTGCATAAGTAATCCATCAATAAGAAGTCAAAGATATTAAACATTCTTAGCGCTACGAGTTTAATCATCAAATAAAGAAAACCTGAGGGGGGGGGAGTTTAACCTGTCTTCTTGGCTTAGGAGCACGGGCAGGTGCTGAGCTCAGGTACTTATCCCACACTTCACGGGCACGAGTAGTGTACTTTGCCTTCTCCTCAGGACCCATCAGCTTCCATGCATCTGATGCTGCCTTTGTAGCCTGAAAAGTGATGCGCTCTTACTAACAGGCTTGTGTGTAACAAACAGGTGTACGCTAATGCATCTCATAAATACAAATAGATTCTTACAGCTTTCAGGCCTGAAGATTCAGGATGTGTAGCACTATACTCTTTAATAAAGTCACGGCTGAAAATATTATTCTCAGTGTTAGAAGAACAGGGTAGTCCAAAGTGGAAATTAGATAAACAAGTTACAAAGATAAGGTATTTACTCAAATAAACATGTCACCTGAAGTGCACCCAAGAGCAAGCAGGACGAGGAGTGGCTACTTGCTTTTTCTTCTTTTTTCTACTCCCTTCAGGTTCACTAATACCTTGATCCTTCCTCTTTCCCATTGCAAATTCTTCTTCAGTAGGCACCTTAAAATTAAAGAATGGAGAAATTCAGTTACCTATAATACCCATCCACCTTGAAAGAAAAAAAAAAGAGCACGAAAGCATGTATGCTAAAACTCCACAAGGCCAACAATGTTACAAACAAATCAAATAACGAAGATGATGCCAAAGCACATAGAATCTGGAAAAAAATGAACTCTTTTGACTGAACAGCAAATGAACAAATTCACCACATTTAGAAAATGTGACCATTATATGCTATGATGCTCCCAACTACAGCATCAGCTGAAAACATGTCTGCAGGCCGGCGGCAGTATTATGCATACAGATTCAGCAACTCCCAAGTGTTAGCTTCTTCATACTGCTAATTCGTTAAGATTCAGCTACTCCTCAATGTCAGTTCCTTCATACTGCCAATTTCCTTAATAAACAGTGCATTTGTTTTGTGAATAACATGCTATTAAACCATGTAATGTTGTGAAGCATGCTGATAGTCCAATACAAAACAGCCAAGCAGAGCTGATACCTGCACTTTGATATATAGTGTCCTTACTTTAAAGACAAAGTTATCACTTTTACATGGTTCATATCATCAGTCTCTTCAAAAGCCCACCAGTACTTTGCAAGCCAATATTTCCGTGACAGAAAACCTGGACTATCATACTTTCAAGCACAAATGGCTTAATAAACAGTACCCAGATTAGATTGTTCCACTTTCCTACATCTTTTAAATGTGATATAAATATCATATGCTTTATTAACTATAACTCTGCCTGTGTGAGCTCGCTCATACTGTCGGTCCCAAGCCCCAATAAAGGAGGGCTGCCGAGGGTCAATCGGAAACAGCCTCTCTACCCCATAAAGGTAGGGGTAAGGCTGTGTACATCTTACCCTCCGCAGACACCACTTGTAGGATTACACTAGATTTGTTGTTGTTGATGTTGTGCTCTATTCACTACCTTCTTGAAGTTACAATTGGTGCAGTGACAATTTTAAGCAACTCTGTTTTTCTTCGTCCAAACAGTTTACGAGTTCTACTCCCTTTTGTCTCAATTTATGTGACATCTTTTGACTTCACACACAAAGCCTAAAGAAAGAAATGACGCCTTGTACATCTCTGTGGCTATAAATAAAAGCGAAATTTTAAAGCTAAGTTATTTCTAATTATACAAAGCTAACAGTCTTATTTACACAGACTAAAAAGGAAAGCTTCTTCTCTAATTCTAGTAAATTGCTACTGCATTCTAAAGCTGAACAGCTATTAAACACAAAAACACACACACACAGAAGGAGGAAGCGAGAAACTGAAAGAGAACCAAATGATCATGAAAGCTTTGATGAATAATAAGTGGATACTTCACTTCAGCAAAAACAAAGAAATCGAAAATTGACTGTAAACCAACAAAATGAGGTACGATATAAAGCTCAAAGCAAGATGAAAAATCAAAGGAAATTGAGAATTGAAACCATTGTCATTGTGTGGTGAGGAGATGAGGCTTTGTCGTTGAGATCAGGTGGAGAAGCCTCAACCTCGACCATGTCGATTATACTAGGTTCCGGCAGCTATGAACGGTGACGGAAGTTGATCGACGACGAGACGGGGGGCGTCGGCCTCCGGGGAAATTCAGGCGTTCAGAATTATTTTTTCTGTGCTGATTAGGGTTGTACCTTTTGGTTTTTTGGTTAATTTGATTTTTTTTCATCGGTAATAGGAAGAGTACAATCGGGCACCGGTTTAGCCCGTTTCCTTTGTTGTTGCCACCTCTCCATCCGTTTAAAAAAGGAATGACGTATATTTTTCGAATAAAATTACGTAACTAAGCAAATTTATACTACTTAATTATTTAACACAATTATAGTTAGAAAATATTATTGCTCGCCACTAACATTTATTACTATTTACATAGGGCCGCACTTTCGGTTTTGTATATCTAAAATATATATATAACAATATTTTCGGTTTCCCCCAATTATACAGAGTAGACTTTCTCTCTCTTCATAATCTTTTTACTCCTTTTCGTTCTTTTTTTATATGTCACATTTTTAGATTACACTTGCATTAAGAAATTAAATGATTTTACCTTCTATCCTTATTTAATGGTTTTTTTAAGTCAACTTTTTAAAAAATGATAAATATGTTAGATTTCAAAAATTATAATGCATTTGGATGACTACTAACTTTTTTGAGTTTATTTTCAAAATTAAATTTTATAGAATAGTGAATGGAGAGAGTAATTAAACAATGTATGAAGTACTCCAATGAATATTAATTACTTATTAGTTTTTCTAGGTTGGTCAAAGTATATATTTTCAAGACTAATTAACTACTCTATCAAGGGTATAATAGGAAGAATATGGTATTTTATGCATTAATTTTATGAAATGACAAGTATTATGGTCCAACTATTTATAAAAAATGATGACATATAAAAAAGAACGGGGGGAGTACTATTTTTCTCCTAAATTAAATCAAGTACAATCAGATTTCAAGTTCCAAAATTTTTGTGTTTTTTTCTCAAATCATCCACCATCATCCAACCTAGTTATTCTTCTTCTTCCTTCACACCCAGCGAGCACCACGAACCACCACCAAACTACCAGTCACTACAACAAACCAAACTACCACCACAAACTTCCATCCTTACCACCTTTGTTCATCTCCCTCATCACGGTTAGTCACCAAACACCTTTTTTCGGTGAAATTTATCACGAATCAGCGAGCTTTAACTTTACAGAAATTCAGTCGAAGCAAATCTATGAAGAACAACAATAACACTATCCCCGACAATTTGGCTCTACCAAATTCCCAACACTGAATTTACCTAGGTCAAAAACATTTGTGGAAGAAGATGATGAATCTGGGTCAATGGACCAAAATCATGGTGAAAAATTTGAGGTATTTTGTACTATTTATTTTGTATATTTTTTATTTTGTTCTATCAATACATTTTACATTATGTTGTATACAATTCTATGAATTTAGCGTATCAATGTTTTTTCTTGTTTTTTATACTTTTTTAGACCTTATTTGTATATTTTCAACAATGATATACAATTTTTTTTCTTTTGTATTTGTATATTATAAGCAACCATACGTTCCAACTATTCTTTGTATAATTTTAGCATTATTAAGGTATTTGTATGATATGTTTTGTATATTTTTTGTGATTTGTATTTCTATCCATACATTTCACATGATGTTGTATAAGATTCTCTGGGTTTAGTGTAACTATGTTTATTGCAGTTTTCTTACTTTTTTAGACCTTATTTGTATATTTTCAACAATTATATACAATTACTTTTTTGTATTTGTATATTATCAGCAAGTATACGTTCCACCTATTTATTTGTATAATTTTAGCATTTTAGGAAGTTAAATTTATCTTTCTTTATATGGTAGAAGTCATATTTGGTAAGAAATTCTAATCAGTAGGGGTGTACATGGCCGGTTGGTTCGGGTTTTTCAAATATCAAACCAAACCATTTGTGTTGGATTTTTAAATTTATAAACCAAACCAAACCAATAAAACTCGAATTTTTCAACCTCGGATTTTTTTGGATTTTTCGGTTTTTCAGGTTTTTCCGGTAAAGTATTCATACAAACATATAATTTACTTGTACTTCAAATATTTCTTTAATCCTACTAAAATACAACTATCTAAGGTGTTTCTTAAAAAAATAACACAAAATATGATATGATTAATGACACTAAAATATCCAACAAAAATAATAATAATAATAATGAAATCGTGTAAAACAAATATTGCAAATTAACAAGTCATAATGAAAATGATCATATTTTAAAAGTACTAAATCATGCTAAAATAAGTTCAATAAGTATTAGTTACATGACTAATTATTAAAGGAAATTAAAATTAGATTATGTATTTTAATTGTCTAAACCAATGTAAAACTAAAGAACAAATATTCAATATTATTGTCATTCTTAGTGTTGAATTGATTTTCTTTTTGCATTAGTATTAATTTGATTTTGATTTAAGCTTCATTATAATTATCAAAATCTGTGGACTATAATCTTTATTGGACCATTCAGAATTCTAAGTTTCAAACTTGAAATAATATATTAAAAGATAAAAACTATGAAAAAGTATAAGAAATATTTAAAAATTATATCAAAGTAAATATTTCCGGGTTGGTTTGGTCTCGGGTTGATTTTTTATAGTTAAAACCAAATCAACCCAAATATAGTCAGTTTTTTTTTTCAATACCAAACTACTAGTCGGGTTTTTTTTCGATTTGACTCGATTTGCGGTTTGGTTCGATTTTCGGTTCGATTTTGTACACCCCTACTAATCAGATAATAACCTTATTTGTGGGATTGTCTTCTTTTTTAATAACCTAAATTTTCACCTCATTAATTAAGAGTCCAATTTGTATACTAAAATAAATTTCAAACAAGATATACAATAGCTACTGAAACTATAACTATGCTACGTAATTAGGCAAACTGTAGTTAAGGAGACTAATTATATTTTATCTCTTAGCTATTTATGAAATTTCCCCTTCTTTTTTGGTTTGTTTAAAAAAGAATCAGTCCTTTCCTTTTTTGGCAACATCTTAATTTCAGTTTTCCACATAACATATTTAAGGCCACGAGATTAAAAGACATTTTGATATATTTGATACTCACTTTGTTCCTATTTATATGTCATCTTTACTAAAAATAGATGGTCTTTAATACTCCCTCCTCTCTTTTTCATATGACATCCTTACTATAAATAGTTGGTCTATAATACTTGTCATTTCATAAAATCAATGCAGAAATAACAATATTCTTCATATTATACCCTTGATAGTTAATTAGTCTTGAATTATAAATTTGACCAATCTAGGAAAACTAATAAGTAATTAATATTCATTGTAATTACTTCATAAATTGATTAATTACTCTCATCATTGCACTACTCTATAAAATCTTATTTTGAAAAAGAAATCTCAATAAACAAATCAAAAATAAAAGATGGAGAAAACATAAAAAAAAAAGAAAAAAAAAGATGTTCTTGAAAGTTGAAGCTTCAACATATTTTATCAAGGAAGATGACACTTCAAAAGGTTTAAAGGATGTAAAAATAAAAGACTCAACCAAAATGTGTGAAAGTCAATTTGAGAAAAATCAAGATACAAATAAAATAGTTCAACACAATTTCGATTTGAATAAATTTTTCCGATGAAGGAGAAGAAGCTTACAAGGATAAAGAATTACAACACACATGTAATACTATGCTAAAAAACTACTCCCACAATTTTATTAAGTTCGTATCTTTTTTCGTGTGATAGATGAAGAAAAAATACCTCTTAAATTGAAATCTAGCATATATCATTTATTGAAAAGTTGACTTCAAAAAAAATAAAATAAGGGTATAATTGTAATCTTACTTAGTTTATTAATACAAGTGAAATCTAAAAAGATAACATATAAAAAGGAATGGAGAGAGTATTTGTCATTTCACATATATCATAATCAATGCATAAATGAGACTATTCTTCTTATTTTACCCTTGAGAGTTATTAGCCTTGAAAGTATAAATTTGACCAATATAGGAAAACTAAATGATTAATTCATGTTCATTGGTCAATTTATTTAATCACCATAAATTAATTTGTGTTCATTATTGAAAACTCGACTTCAAGACAATACTAAATAAGGGTATAACGGTAAACTTACATAGTTTCTTAAGGGACATAAAATCTAAAATGATGACATATAAATATGAACAAAGGGAGTATAATTTTAATTTAGAACGACAAAATCAAAATGTCTTCTTTAACTAAGGGAGTACCATTTTCCTTTTGAATTTTTTTTAAGAATATATCGTCCAACCCAAAATATGTTCGGCAATCAAGTCAAATTTGTTTCTGCACTATACGAGATAGGACTAATTTATCCTTTGTTAATACTTATAGTCAAATATGCCTTTGTTGTTACTAAACTAGATAAAAATTTACTCTTATTTTTAAATAACAAAGGTTTAGCTCCTAATGATATCACATGCATTGCAACTAATGACTAAACTTTTTAATTGGATGAGGGAAAAATGAACTTTTCTCATAGTTCAAAAGAAAGTTGTAATGACCCGGTCGGTTATTTTTAGAAAGTTTTGTAAAATTATCATTTTACCCCTCCTGATATTGTTTCCGAGTCATTTTTAATGAGTTTTGAAATCGATTTCGAGTTCTGAGTTAAAAGTTGTGAATTTTGGGAATTTTAAAAGTTAAAAGGCTAAAGTAGTTAAAAAGTGGTTTTCGATGTCTTTTGGAGTTTCGAGTGTCGGAATGGAATTTCGTCGATTCTAGAATATGGAAAATTAGTCTAAGGGAGTTTTTGATTTTAGATTCGGAATCTTTTCGAGGATTTGAGGTCCTAAGTTGAAAAATTGTGAAATTTTAGCCTTTGGGTTGACTTTGGTCAACATTCGGGGGTTTGGATGCTCGGATCAAAATTCTGAAACTTTCATTGGATTCGGAGGATGGTTTTAGTCATAAATGAGGTTTGGTTGAATTTTTAGAGGTCCCGATCTTGATTTGGCCTTATCAAGCGTTATGTTCGTTTTTGGTGACATTCACAGATATTGGGTCAAGGAGACCTCAGATTCATATTTTGATGGTTCCATTGTGTCCAAAACATCAAGTTTAGTCAATTTGCATGTATGGTTTGTGTGTACGGAATTTCGAACGAATCTCAAGGGTCTATTTGATGTTTTGAGAATTGATTGATATTTTAGATACTGGTGTGCCTCGCTTTCGCGAAGGGTACCTCCCAATTGCGAGTTTCGCCTTAGCGAGACCCTGGTCACGAAAGTGAAGGGCCCCTATTGGACGGGGTTCACTTAAGTGAAACATGGATCGCGATGGTCGCGAAAGCGAGACCCCCAGTTTTGTGGGGTTCGCTTAAGCAAACTTAGGTCCGCTTAAGCGACATCAAAGACCTTTTTTGGCCAGCCATTTCAGGGTTTTACTCCATTTTTCCTCATTTTGTGTTTTGGAAGCGATTTTGAAGAGATTTCTTGTGCTAAATCATTTGGTTAAGCCTTTGTGATCCTAAAATTTCATTTCCCTTTTATCATCTATGAATTTTAAATCAAAACTTGAGATTTTGATTGGCAAATGACAATGTTTTTCAAGAACTCGAGTTCTATAGTAAAATGGTGATTATGAACTGATTTTAATTCCTTTTTCGAAATAGTTTTCACCAATGAGTTATAAATGTCTTGGATAACATTTTCAAGTAAAGATTTTCAGATTCAAACCTCATTTTTGGAATTGAGTTTTTGAGTTGATTTGACCCATTTTTCAAAATGTAAGATTTCAGTGTTGTTATTTCCAAAATCTTATTGTGATTACTTGATTGAATTAGATTGTGTGACTTTGGACGTTGTTCGTAAAGGGAAGGCTCAAATCTTGGATTGACTTTGATTGAATTGAGGCAAGTGATTTCTATACCTTGTACAACTAGTAGAATCGTGTATTTTCCTTCATTATGTGTGTTGGGGAGTAATGAGATTGAAGTGATGTGTTCAATTATTCTACTTGATTGATCTTAATTAATAAAAAAAAGATTAATGAAAAAGGCAATGTGTTGATCATAATTTTTTGTGAATTGCCTTGTTGTGGACCCTAAATGTATTTATTGATGAAATGCTTTGATGGCATTATTGTGAACTTGAATTGTTTGAGTTGTTGTGTCTTCCTTATGGTGTGAAATTCCTTATTTTCATTACCGTGATGAGACATGTGATGATTATGCCGAAGGAAAATGGTTCCGACAAGTGATATAATATAAAGCCGATGGAAAATGGTTTCGGCTAGTAATATGATATAAAGCCTAAGGGAAATGATTCCAGCTAGTGATATTGTATCGAAGGGAAATGATTCTGGCAAGTGATATGATATAAAGCCAAAGGAAAATGGTTCCAGCTAGTGATTTGATATAAAGCCGAAGGAAAATGGTTCCGGTAAAAGTTTGACTATTGTGACTTGATGCATTTCAACACTTGTGATTGACCTACTTGACACTTGCGATTGATCTACTTGATACTTGTGAATGACTAACTTGATACGTGTGATTGATATATACTTGAAACTTATTGGTTGTTGAACTGTGACTATTGACACGTGAGTGTTAAGCCTTGTGAATTGTGCATTGTAAAACTATTAGGTTGGACTGATTTCTATGCAGGTTGTAGTTGGAGAAGGTTCGGTTGGATGAAAGAAATACTTGTATTCTAGACTAGTTTTGCTTTGTTTAGTAGGTTACTTGTTGAGTACCATGTTGTTGGTACTCACTCATTGATTCTACACTTGTGTAGGTTCCGAGCCTGATTCTGTGTGATTGCTCTTCTTCTCCATCATTTTTTCGTGGCTTTCGAAGGATTTTGAGATGTAGTTGTTGTCATCCCGGCGAGCCCTGATCTTTATTTATGTTTAGGATTTGTTCTATTTGAGAAACAAAGACTTTGAGACTTGTACTTATCTTTCAATTTTTTTTATTAATACATTAGTGACTTGTACACGTGACAATCAGGTGAAGATGAAGATTCAACCAGTAACACGTGATCATACCAATTCCCACTACAATCTAGCACACATACCCATAACATGTCCTTGAGCATTTAGATCATACGTTCGGCTTGGCCATCAATCTGAAGATGAAAATTTGTACTAAGGTTAACTTGAGTCCCCAAACCCTTCTCCAAGGATCTCTATGACTGTGCTATAAAATGTGTCCATCTATTTGAAATAATCAATACTGAGACACAATGGAGTTTAAATATCTCTCTAATGTACATCCCAACATAGCATTCCACTAGAATGTAGTCCTGACTAGATAGAAATAGGTTGATTTCGTCAACCTGTGAATAATAACCCAAATGGAATTGATCTTCCCTCGCAAATGAGGAAAACATGTGACAAAACTCACATGTATCTCCTTCCACTTCCACAATGGAATAACTATCTCTGAGTCATCAAACTAAGCTTCTGATGCTCTACCTCTCCCTATTAACAACATATCTCCTTAAGACCATGACACATTTTCATGGATCCTATGTGAACAGAGTAGCGAGAATGGTTCGTATGTCCCATATTTTTCAATAGAAGCCCTGTGACATTCAGAGCATATAACTGATCTCTGAATCTGAAGACTGTATCTCCTTCCCTATCAACGGTAAAGAAAAAAATAATCTGCTGCTAAGCCTTGCCTCTGAGCTGATCTAAGGTAGGATCTTCATTTTGTGAAGCCTTCACCTCCAAAAATAGAGACGATATTACTCAGTATTGAACTGTGACTCTAGTATCATTGGAGTTTGATAATCTAACCCCAAACCAGCTAGCTGATGGAGCTCTTAGACCATCTCCTCGTTCTCAGCTCCCAAAGGTGATAGGTTACCCATAGAATTACGATTGAGGGCATCCGCTACTATATTGACTTTCCTTGGGTGATATAAGATATCCACATCAATGAATTTCAGCAATTCATGCCATCTGTGCTATTGTGGAATTACCTTTTTCAGACTAAAAATATACTGGGGGCTCTTAGGATCTGTATAAATATAAAAATGAAAGACATTCAAATAATGCCTCAAAATCCTGAAGGAATGAATAACTGCAGTCAACTCTAAATCGTAGGTCGAGTAGTTCCTTTCATTCTTCTTTAACTATCATGAAGCTTAAGCAATTACCTCTCTATAACGTGTCAGAACATAAGCCAGCCTAATGCTTGAAGCATAATAATATATTACATTGCCCTGTTGACCGTCTTGTAGGGTCAGAACTGGTGTTGAAGTGAATTTATCTCTCAGCTTTTGGAATCTCCCCTCATAGGCTATTGTCCACTGAAACTTAACTTCTTTTTAAGTCAACTTTGTTAGGGGTGCTGAAAGTGGAAAAAAATCCTTCCACAAAACTTATATAATACTCCACTAACCCCCAGAAAGATTCGAACTTCTACCAGGTTCATAGGTCTAGGCCAAGTCTTCACGACCTCAATCTTCTGTAAGTATACCTGAATACCAGCATCTAATACAATATGGCCCCCAAAAAACCCATTAAACACAACCAGAACTCATGCTTTGAGAATTTAGCTTACAAACTCTAACTTTGGGGTAACTGAAGCACTACTTGGAGATGATCTCTATGATTTACCTCTGAATGAGAATGAACCAGAATATCATTAACTAATACAATTACAAACAAGTCTAGAATGACATGGATTTACTATTCGTCAGATTCAAAATATTGTTGGGTTATTCACCAATCTGAAAGACATTACAAGAAACTCAAAATGGCCATGTCTAATCCTGAAAGTTGTCTTTGGAATATTACTCTCTCGAACAAGTACCTAGTGGTACCCTAAATGTAAATCAATCTTTGGGAAGCATCCGACATCATATAGTTGGTCGAAAAATCCATCAATTCCTTGTAGTGGATATTTGTTCTTTATAGTCACCTTTTTTCAGTTTTTTGTAGTCTATACACTTCTGTAATGAGTCATCTTTCTTCTGCATAAATAACATTGGTGCATCGCTTGGTGATGCACTTATCCTGATGAAGCCCTTATCTAATATATCACTCAATTGTTTTATTTTTTTACAATTCTTTCAATTTTTTCGGTGCAATTCTAAATGAGGGAATTAATATCGATAGAGCATCTGGTGATGTATCAATAGAAAAAAAAAATCATGTTCTAGGGAAATAGCAAGAAGCTCACCTGGAAATACATCTGAAAACTCATTGCCCACTAGAATAGCTGAAGAGTCGAGGGCATATCACTAATTTCTTAAACTCGCTCGGAAAATATGATAAGTACAGCCTTTGGCAAACATTTCCTTGCTTGAAGATTGCAAATAAACTTGCCTTTTGGCATTGCAGCATTAGCCTTCCATTCTCATACTACTTCCCCTGGGAACTGAAATCTAACAGTCTTCTCTCGGCAGTCGACAACGGCATAACAAGGTTTCCACCAATCCATGCCCATATCAATAACAAAGTAGAGCATCTCTAGCCCTATCACGTCTACAATTTTTTTATGACAAACAATCTCTACCGTAGAACCTCAATAAATCCTCTTGAGCATATATGAAACACAAAGCACGATTCATATTTCATACGTACTTATAACTCAGCTCTATAGAACGATCTATAAATTGAAAGAAATGTAACCAGTCCTAAATGCCCTATAGCCTCTTGATTATAAGTGTGGTGCACAACACGCCCATAAACAAGAATCTACAAGACACGGCTTGTGGACTCCCTGGGACACGACCTGCTCTGATACCAAGTTTGTCACGCTCCAAACTAGGGGAGACGTGACTGGCACTCGATACCTTATACGATCGAGTTAGCCACTGAAACATACCAACTGACTCAACTATGACCATCAAGGTCATAACCTGAATATCAGCAAGTCATATAGACGAAGGTAGATAATCCAAAGATAACAAAGTACTAGCTAGCCGACAAGGCTGCAAATGAAGATATACATACGTACATACATATATATACATGCCAAGCCTATGGGGCTGGAGACTAGAAGCTGCAGAAAGAAACCTAAACTATCGTGTCCACAATAGCCTCTAAGAGCGTCATAAACACTGGTCGGGACAAGGCCCCGATTATATACAAACTGTACAATAAAAGTAACATCCTATGAAAGATCCAGGAAGAGGTGGAGGTAACCACCTCACAACTGAACCGTGAATCCTAGCAGAGGGGTCAATCAGAATCCCTACCTGGACCTGCACGCACGAAATAAAAATGCAACATCCCCAGGCAACGAGGCGTCAATACGAATAAAAATGTACTGGTATGTAAGGCAAAAAGTAGAATCAAAAGTTGTTTTTCAGAAGCTAAAAAGTAGCTTTTGCTCAAATGTACTTTTTTGAAAAAATATACTTAAAAGCAACTTTTAAAAGTTTGGTCAAACACTAATTGTTGTTCAACTTCTTACCAAAACCAGTCTTTTGGAAAGCACTTTTATAAGTATATACTCCCTCCGTCCAACAATAGTTGTCCACTATACTATTTTAGGATTGTAGACAATAAAATTCGCGTCGAGAAAATAATAATCAAGAACGAAAAATTATGCAACAATCGTTTTATTGATTTCAAAGTGCGAGTGTTACAATCTCTATGATTCTTCTGAATTCGTCTTTCCAGATATAATTCAAGGGATCTTGAGCTTGATCTTGAATTGTCTTGAACTTGATCTTAGATTCAAGGGCTTTAAAGCTTGTTCTTGAATCTTCGATGAACTTGAACTTGAACTTGAATTTTATCTTGATATTGACTTTTACTTGAATTCAAAGGCTTCGAGCTTGTTCTTGAATCCGATTGAACTTGAATGCTTGAATTCTTAAACTTGTAGCTTATAGAGAATTTTATGACATTTGTACCACGAGCTTTCTCTAGCTTCTTGTTTAGAATTTTCGGTCCCTTTTCTGAATTATGAGGACCCCTATTTATAGTTTTACAATAGAGGAGTTGTGATTGGAAAAGGATTCCCTTCGGCCAATCATATTTAAGTGACATGACAAATGGGCTTTATGGAGCGGGTTTGTCATTTTTGACAAATGTCATGATCCTATTGGCTTCTAGTTTGACTTGACATGCCACGTCATTTGCCATGTGACACCAAAATGTGCCTCTAGGATGAGATGAAATTTGGCTTAGCAAATTGGGTTCATCTGTTGTAGCCCAAATTAATTGATTTGGACTTTAATTAAATTTATATTCATTGAACTTAAATAATTAACTCAATTATAATAATTCACAATATTTGTTTGGACTAATATATTCATGAATTTAATATAATTCGAATCATTTTATAAATTTATATTTAATAAATTTTAAATGATTACAAGGATGTCTAACAATACTTGTCCATTTTATGAAATCAATAGATAATTTTACACTTAGTTCCTAATTTACCCTTATCAGTAATTATAATTATTTCCCTATTACATTTTTCAAGACATTGTATTGATTATATTCAAAAGATGATATAGTAAAATTATCCTTCTATTTATAGTTTCTTAAGAAATGTACAAAGTTAATAGTTGACAACTATTGTTGAACACGGAAAGTATTAAAAGCTTGGTCAAACTATTAGTACGCTCTAGCACAACAATATCAAACAAAATGTAAAAAATCCTTACAAAAGAAGGAACAAAGTAAATTCAAGTCCCCAAATATAGCAGCACCAATCTGTTTCTTAAATATGCATCTGGTGGATTATTGTAAGCTAGGCAACCTTACCCGTCATAACCGATCTTAGCTCGGACATGCCAACAGCCAATACTTACTTTGTTCCCTGGGACAGCTAATAAAAACTAATACGGCCCCTTCTCAAAGAGACTGTCCTTAGGACTCTATTAAGTGAAGTCATTTAACAACATCATCAATTCCAAGAGAGGAATGATAAAGATGTCAGAACTGGAAGTAGGGTTTTTTATGCATATCAACTCTTAAAAGGTATTCAACACAGGTGGGTTTATTGCGATATTAAACCCGATAATGTTTTGGTCTTCGATAATGTTGAACGTGGTGGAATGCACAAGGTGAAGTTGGCTAACTTTGGATTGTCACTGAGAGTTGATGAAGGAATGGCATATATGGCTCTAGGAACTACTTTACGCACCCTAGAATCTCTAACGTATGGTTTTCATTCCAAAGCTTATGATATATGGTCTCTAGGAACTAGGGTTCACCATGGCAAGAGATGATGATTGGGAGTCACGTTTGGATTTATCGCAAACACTAGATTATGAATGAATACCCTATAGATTGTAACTATATTCGAGATGAGGTACTCAATAAAAGTATATCTCATAGTTATGTTCTCACTCATGATCATTTGGTTGATATCTTTTTAAAGGCGGTGTGAGAATCGCAATAACACTTACTCACAAATTCGGCATTCGAAATCCTCATGCACCTACTTTTCTTTCTGATTTAGCACAACTAAAAGTGAGAGAACATTCTTTTGGTCTACAAACTATTCTTATTAAAAATTCATCCCAAGGACAAATATTATTAAAAAATAAGCATTTTTGTGAAGTAGCAGAAGCTAAAAAGAATATCTTCTTTTACTCAAAAGTACGCTTTTGAAAAGCACTGTTGATAAAAATACATTTAAAACAAGAAAACTTGACTAAACATGCAATTATTATACTCTAGCATAATAATATGAAAAATCCTTTCAAAAGAAGGAACAAAGTAAATTCAACAGCACAATTTCAAATCCCCAAATATAGCAGCACCAATCCAATAACGATTGGCATAAATTTTCTAAAGAAGTTACCAAGGCAATGTTACATCATGAAGATATGGTACATCAACATCTGCAACCATTGCAGACTCATTCCTTCTCTTCTATGAGAACATCCAACTTCAGCCGAGCACTGGAATTAACGACATCTTTCGGGACCACAAGGAATTTCTTCAAAGGACTATTTTCTGACCAGTTTGGGATGCTCTCTGCAACAGATTCCAGTTTAAAGGAGCTTTCCCCATCTGTTACTACAAGCTCGTACAAGAACCTTCTCTTCTGCTTAGCTGGTCCAACACAGATAACGTTGATAGCACTTCCAACACGGTAACTAGCATGGTTGATGATAAAAAGTATACCTTCTGTCCTCATTTGAAGAATTTGGTAACTTTGATCTTTTTCTATATAAAATTGATAGACAGCGTTGCAAAAAATGTGCTCTGCCGAAGAAGCATGCTTGTCCCTAAAATGTGCATATACATTTGTTGAAGTACCAATAAAGTCACAGCCATGGGAAGGACACAAACAAGGCATATAGATGCATGCATTTTCATGCTCAGTTTTCTTACTATAACTCAGAATCTCCTTGCAACCATACCTATTGTTCACGCATGAGACCTTCAGAGATTCTAGAACCTTCTCCATAGCTCGACAACGGTTATATCCAATTGGCAAACAGCATGATGGACACTTATTAGCAATCTTGATGCAGCAAGAGGCACATGCTATGTGCCCATTCTCACACTATATTTTTTTCCAGAAAGAAAAAAGAATGTCAGAAAATATGTTCATAGTAAGCAGTTTGAGTGTTTGCAGATGACAGCTTACTCTACTCCGCCTGCTTATAAATTTCAAGGTTTCTCGAAGTACGCAGCTTAAGAAGTAGGCAAAAAAAAAAAGTGTTACATGGAAAGAGTAAGCAAATTGCACTTTAAAAAATTCACTATTTAGCTCTTTGTATTAGCATTTGCTATAAACCTAGAGTCATGGCTTTAATTTCTTGCTTGGTCCAAAAAACTCATACATCCACTTTCACTTCACTACTTAGCCTTTCATATTAGCATTTGTCACATCCCTAGAGTCATGGTCTTCATTTCTTGTTTAGTTCAAAAGAACTCAATGATTTCATTTAAACACGCTCATGCATTAAAATGTCATATTCTGTTGCATTAACGAAAAAATCAATTACTAAAAGCTACATTCAACCTTAGAGTAAAACCATAGTGGCTGTTCCGCAACTCTTAGATAAAAATAGAAAGAAATTAGCAACCCTGACAAAGAGAAGGACGTAGATCTTAGAATCTGAATCTCAGTTCTTTGTATTCCTTTAAATGCAGTAACTGGATTAAATCTGAAGTTACTGTGAGCTAAAAATAAGAGTTCTAAAAAGAGGCCTTGGTACATAACTTCTATCACGATAGATCTCCAACAACGGAATAGTATACAGTTAATAACTTCTATCACGATAGATCTCCAAAAAAGGAATAGTATACAGTTAATGACTTCTATTAGATAGATCTCCAACAAAGCAATAGTAAAGAGTTAATAACTTCTATCACGATAGATCTCCAACAAAGGCATAATAAACAGTTAATAACTTCTATCACGATAGATCTCCAAAAAAGGAATAGTATACAGTTAATGACTTCTATCAGATAGATCTCCAACAAAGGAATAGTAAAGAGTTAATAACTTCTATCACTGATGATACCCTAATCTATTGTGGGGCAGAGACTCTCCAAGTTCTATATCTCAATCTAACTCTCGTGCTAATTGAAGTTCCTCTGGATTACATATTATAATGATTAAGAGCAAGATCTACCCTGTCAATGAAGTTTCAAACTTGAATACCCTGGCAGGAATTTTGGTATGTGACACATGCTCTTTTCCCTCAACTTATTTGGGTCTCCTTTTGGGTGCAAAATACAAAGGAAGGCTAACCCTGATCAATAGTGTACTGGACAGCATACCTACCTACATCATGTCCCTCATCCCAATGCCAAATGAGGTGAAAGAGAAATTAATTGGTTTGAGAAGGGCATTACTATGAGAAGGAAACCATGAAGAGCATAAATTCCACCTTGTGAAGTGGGCTAAAGTCACATTGCCAAAGGAACAGGGAGGTCTGAGTATTAGGGATCTTAGCAAACGCAACAATAACCTCAATGGAAGAAACAACATCACCAGATCATTTGCAAGAAGAGAGCCTAATTACAAAGTAACTTAAGCCCAGATTAAATCAGGATGCAAGAAGAACCCCATTTACAATGATACCCATTTGTAATCTCTAGTCGGAATGGGATTCACTTGATTGAACCTGGTAGCCATCTCCCCACTTTAAGTGTCTTATTATACTCCATCATACCCCAGTGCTTCCTCTATCTTGAATATCATGCCATTAAGACTATGACTTCACCAGAAGAAACAAAAACCTACACTAGCCAGTTATTCTCCAATTTGAATGATATGTTATAACATCAAAGTTCGAACCACATGAGATTGAATAAACACCTAAAGCAGTCATTCCTCTGTCAGCAATTCTCCCAACTAAACCCTTTAATAGATCCATATTTCCTATGCTCTTTCAATGCAATACTGAATGCTATGTAATGATTTCTCTATTATTTGCTATGTCTGCTTTACTTCTGTATTTTATTTTTTAAAACCGCCTAAACAAGGGCTAAAGTCTATGACTCTACGTACACTCTATCCTCCCAAACCCCACCTATTGGATTAACAAAGAAGGCAACTTTTACACCTTCTTTAGAGCAATAAACTATATGGTCAGATTATAAATGTCAATATGAATTCCCTTCTATTCAAGGCCATTTTCATTCAAAAACCTCCAAGGCAACTCAAGAATTCTCCAAACACAATTAATTCCAACACATACACAGATAAATTATTATACTCCTAATAGCAATGAAAAGGGTAAAAAGAAGAAACCTGAAAGACAGGAACACAGAGATGTTCAAGGCAGATGGGACAGTCCAAGACATCCGGATCCGATAACGTCACAGAAATTGACCCGTTTCCTCTTGAACCCTCCAAATTCTGATCTGGGTCCTCCCTAGAAATGGACCTGTTCCCTCTTGAAACCTCCAAATCACCAACTGGCACTCTCCATTCACCGCTCAATCGGACATTTCCATCAGATTCCGATTCTGAAACCCAATCCTCCTCCCCCTCCTCTTCTTGTGCTTGCTCAACAATCCTTTCCCTTTCCCTTTCCCTTTCCCTTTCTCTTTCTTGTTCTTCTTCTTGTTGACGGATAACGGCGCTACAAGAGAAAGTTCCGGCGGTAGTTCTCCGTCTCTTGGGTACAGGTCTTCTTGTGGGGCTACTGGGTCCTTCATCGTTATCATCTTCTTCTCTTCCAACTGAAAATCTCGCCATTTCCTCTTCTTCTCCTCCTTCTTCTTCTTCACTAAGGTTCACTCTTATCATTGTCATAAAAAACGAGTTAAATCGGTTTTTGTAAATATTATTTCCATATATTATTATATTATTATTATTATAATATATATATATATACACACACACACTCATTTTTTTAGAACTACCTGTGGAAAAATATTTATGTTTTTGCAAAATTTGGTGACAAAATCAAATTTGGGCAATACTATGAGATTTGAATTTTAAATCTTTTCTTGAAAATGTGTTTGACTATAAGGTAATAGTTTTATTTAATTTACAAATAAGTTGTATAGATTTTTTTTTCATGAATTAAGAAAATGAGTGATTAGATTACCAAGAAATTTATTTAATGAATAACTTTATTTGAATATATTTTTTATGTCATTGGTACATTGAACTTGGACGGTGTTTGATTAAGGGTCTTTTGGATTGACTTGTTTTAAGTGAAAATAATTTTTAAGCACTTTTTAAGTGTTTGGGTAAATTTGAAAACAGTTTATAGATTTTTTTTCTTCATGAATTAAGAAAATGAGTATTAGATTACCAATTATAATTTATCAAGAAATTTATTTAATGATTAACTTAATTTGAATATGTTCTTTTACGTCATTAGTACATTGAACTTGCAAGGTGTTTGACCTATTTGGCCAAGCAGCTAGAAAATGTTTATTTTTAAGCACTTTTAACAGTATTTGAGAGTCAAATTATGAAAAGGACAGTTACCAAGGCACTTCTAATACTAAGATTGTTTTATAAAAAGAAATTATTTTAAAGTCTACCTCCACACCCTCCTATCTAAGGTCAGGTCTTTAGTAAGGTGAAGTTCTACCATCTTCTGTCTAATCACCTCTCCTCGGTACTTTTTTGACCTATTCTACCTCTATCGATCGTACTCATTGTATAACATCTCCCACCTCCTCAATGGAGCATATGTGCATCTCCTCTTCACATGCCCAAACATGTTAATTTATGCAAGAATAAATTTTAACAAGTCATTCAACTTTAAATTATCACATAAAAATCACTTAGAAAAAGGGGAATATATGTTATTATCCTTAGTATCATATTGTATTTTTACAATAAGTCTTTTCACACATAAAAGGTGTATATTAAATGTAAATTTAGTTGTATCTTTTGTTATATATATGTTTAAGCTTTCTATTTATAATTTGATGAACAAGTTAGGATTTTATTATGACTTTCTTTTTTTGGTGCGATGTATAAATGATTGATTGGCAACGTGTTTTTAGATATTTAAGCATCATATCAGAGTCGCACCAAACAACTCCAAAATAACCTAAGAATATCACGGACATGATCAGAGTCAATGACAAAGGAACGAATGTCATCAATGGATCAGAATTTACCAAAGGAATACATGTAAACATAAGCTTTAAGCACAGGTCTTCATGCTATTACATAAACTTAATGCATATCAAGATCTTAAACATGGTAATCTTATCAGAAGATGTTACAGAGAACATACCTGAAGCAGACGACAATATCACATATAGAGAAGCGGAAGTGTTAACTGAAAATCAATAAAGTTGAACATAAGAAGTCAAAGATATTAAACATTCTTAGAGTTGCCAGTTCCATCATCATATAAAGAAAACCTTCGGGGGGAGTATAACCTGTCTTCTTGGCTTAGGAGCACGGGCAGGTGCTGAGCTCAGGTACTTATCCCACACTTCACGGGCACAAGTAGTGTACTTTGCCTTCTCCTCAGGACACATCAGCTTCCATGCATCTGATGCTTCCTTTGTGGCCTGAAAAGTGTTGTGCTCTTACCAACATGATTGTGTGTAACAAGCAGGTGTACGCTAATGCATCTCATAAATACAAATAGATTCAGCTTTCAGGCCTGAAGATTCAGGATGTGTAGCACTATACTCTTCAATAAAGTCACGGCTAAAAATATTATTCAGAGTGTTAGCAGAATATGGTAGTCCAAAAGCAGTGGAAATTAGATAAACAAGTTACAAAGATAAGGTATTTACTCAAATAAAGATGTCACCTGAAGTGCACCCAAGAGCAAGCAGGACGGGGAATGGCTACTTGCTTTTTCTTCTTTTTTCTACTCCCTTCAGGTTCACTAATACCTTTTTTTTATGAAGTACGTTGTTTCATTACCGGCATCAAGAAGATGCAAAGAGTACAAAAGTAGATATGCTAGCTCCATTACATGATAAAAGTAAAAACCCGGGAGCCAGCCACAAAATCAAAAAATCTAGAGGAGACTTAACATGACTATGTCTGGTCTAGAGTTAAAGAGCTAACAAAATTTAAGAAAGCAGTAGAACTATTCACATATGACTGGTTGGACCAACAAAATAGACTGAACAAACATTTAGCTTTGAGTGAATGGTTAGGAATTGAAATTCCATCAAAACACCTACGGTTCCTTTCTGTCCATAGGCACCAAAAAATACATGCTGGAATCGTTTTCCAAGTGTTCCTGATGGCCCTATCAACTCTCCAGTGGTTCCAGATCACAACAGCTTCTCTGATAGTTTGAGGCATCACCCAGTTCAAACTGAAAAGAGAAAGGAACATATGCCACATGTCTGCAGCCACCACACAATGCAAGAAAAGATGATTAACTTATTCTGCATTTTCCTGACACAAAAGACATCTGCTAACCAGCTGGAAATTTCTTCTACAAAGATTGTCCAGTGTCAAACAAGCATTCAGCAATGCCAACCAGCTGAAGCATATTACCTTTGGCGGTAGCTTTGTTTTCCATATAAGTTTCCATGGCCATAAATTTGTAATATCATTATGGGCAAGCGACAATTTATGCCCCTCCTTTACAGTGTATTTCTTTGCCTTAGGACCCCAACAGATGATATCCGTAGCTTGTGGATTCATGTTGTAACCTTCCAGTCTACACATTAATTCAAACAGACTGTCAAGCTCCGAAGTTTCTCCTGAGAAGTAGATTTCATTGCTTGCCCTCTCTGTTTTGTGCAACTGTAGAGTCAGGATCACGTGCTATTTGGAAGAGAGTTGGATAAAGCTCTTTCAAAATGAAAGCCACCTGTCATTCCAGAATTTCACTTTCAGGCCATTCCCAACTTTGAATGTAATTTGTTGAAAGAATCTTCCCAATATTTGCATATATGTTTCCATGCCCCTACCCCGTGTGGAGAATTGCTTTGCTTAGTACACCAGTAGTTTAGTTCACCATGCTTCGCTGCAACCACTTCCTTCCATAAGCTATTTCCTTTCAGGTTCACTAATACCTTCATCTTTCCTCTTTCCCATTGCAAATTCTCCTTCACTAGGCACCTTAAAATTAAAGAATGGAGCAATTCAGTTACCTATAATACCCATCCACCTTAAAGAAGAAAAAAAGAACATGAAAACATGTATGCTAAAACTCCACAAGGCCAAAAATGTTACAAACGAGTCAAATCACGAAGATGATACCAAGCACATAAAATCTGAAAAAATGAACTATTTTACCACATTTAGAAAATGTGACCGTTATATGCTATGATGCTCCCAACTACAGCATCAGCTGAAAACATGTCTGCAGGCCAGCTGCGGTATTATGCATACACTCCTAAATGTTAGGCTTCTTCATACTGCTAATTCGTGAAGATTCAGCTATTCCCCAATGTCAGTTTCTTCATACTGCCAAATACCTTAATAAAGAGTGCATTTGTTTTGTGTAAGATATGCTATTAAACCATGTAATGGAGTGAAATATGTTGATAGTCCAATATAAAACAGCCAAGCAGAGCTGATACTTGCACTTTGATATATAGTGTCCTTACTTTAAAGACAAAGTTATCATTTTTACATGGTAGATATCCTCAGTCTCTTCAGAAGCCCACTAGTACTTTGACAAGTCAATAACTCCATGACAGAAAACCTGGACTATCATACTTTCAGGCACAAATGGCTAAATATACAATACCCAGATTAGATTGCTCCATTTTCCTACATCATCTTTTAAATGTGATATAAATATCATGTGCTCTGTTCACTACAACTCCACCTGTGTGAGCTCACTCACATTGCCGGTCCCAAGCCCGGATAAAGGAGGATTGTCGACAGTGGATCGGAACAACCTCTCTACCCCATAAAGATAGGGGTAAGGTTGCGCACATATTACCCTCCGCAAACACCACTTGTAGGATTACACTAGGTTTGTTGTTGATGATGTTGTGCTCTATTGACTACCTTCTAAAAGTTCCAATTGGTGCAGTAACATTTTTAAGAAATTCTGTTTTTCTACATCATCTTTTCTAAATGTGATATAAATATCATGTGCTCTTTCACTACAACTCTGCCTGTGCGAGCTCGCTCATACTGCCGGTCCCAAGCCCGATAAAAGAGGGCTGCCAAGGGTCAATCGGAAACAGCCTCTCTACCCCATAAAGGTAGGAGTAAGGCTGTGTACATCTTACCCTCCACAGACACCACTTGTAGGATTACACTAGGTTTGTTGTTGTTAATGTTGTGCTCTATTCGCTACCTTCTTATAGTTCCAATTGGTGCAGTAACATTTTTAAGCAACTCTGTTTTTCTTTGTCCAAACAGTTTAGCAGTTCTACTCCCTCCTTCTCAATTTATGTAACATGTTTGACTTTGTAGTCTAAAACAAGCCTTGTATGACTATAAATAAAAAGGAAATTTTAAAGTTAAGTTATTTCTAATTATAGAAAGCTAACATTCTTATTTACACAGACTAAAAAGGAAAGTTTCTTCTCTTATTCTAGTAAATTGCTACTCCCTCTGTCCCTAATTACTTGTCCACTTTTCCTTTTTTAGTTGTTCTTAATTACTTGTCCATTTTAACAAATCAAGAAACGACAAAAAAAAATTACTTATTGTACCCTCAATTAATTACTTTAAAAAATGTAGAACTTTTTGAAAATATTAAGTTTTAACTCATCAACTACATAATTAATAAGGGTAAAATGGTAAGCTCACTGTGTCAATAATTGTTTTCTGTCAATTCAAAGGTGGACAAGTAATTAGAGACAAAGAGAGTAGCTGGACAGCCATATAACACAAAAGTACACATAGAAACACACACAGAAGGGCGATGTGAGAAACTGAAAGAGAACCAAATGATCATGAAAGTTTTGATGAATAATAAGTGGATGCTGCACTTCGGCAAAAACAAAGGAATCGAAAATTGACTTGTAAAACAACAAAATGAGGTAACATAAGGCAAAAAGCAAGATGAAAAATCGAAGGAAATTGAGAATTGAAACCATTGTCATTGTGTGGCGAGGAGAAGAGGCTTTGTCGTTGAGATCAGGTGAAGAAGCCTCAACCTAGACCATGTCGATTATACTAGGGTTCCGGCAGCTATGAACGGTGACGGAAGTTGATCGACGACGAGACGGGGGCGAGTTCTCGGCCTCCGGGGAATTCAGCTGTTCAGAAGTATTATTTTTGTGCTGATTAGGGTTGTACCTTTGGGTTCTTTCCTTAATTTATTTATTTTTTGGGTATTGGAGCCCTTATTCAATTCGGACATGCAGGGTCCATTCGACAGTGGCATTACCAATAAGAGAGTTTGAATTCAAGACCTTTGATTCAAAATGATGCAGTCTTGTTATTGTACCATAACCTATGTTAATTGTTACCTTTGTTGTTACCACCTGCATTATCAAAAAATACTACAATTTTTCTTTTGAATTTTTTTCGAAAATATATCGTCCAACACACAATATTTTAGGGTAATATGTTCTTATTGCTACTAAAGTAGATTAAATTTGCTCCTTATTTTTAAACGGCGAAAACTTAATCCCAAGTAATGCTGCATGTATCGCAATTAATGATTGAACTTTTTAAATGGAGGAGGGAAAAATTTGAGTTTTTCTCGAAAGAAAGTATGACAGTTTCCCTATTTCAAAGTTTTTAGATTTTTCTTATTCCACCTTTCTTTCTTTCCGTCACAAACTCTATCGTTAATTACTCTTTCTTCTCCTTTGACCCATGTATGATTATACGACTACTGCAGGGATCACAAATTTAATTTATGAGACTTTCAATTGTGCTATTAATTTACAAAATGAATGAACTAATTCTACCACAATAAATTATAGATTATTCCACAAAAAAATTGTAAATGCATTCCTCGATTTAATTTCAAATCTTTCATTAAATCTAATTAAAATTTCCATGTTAAGATTACATATACCAATTAATTTAATTAAATTTCTAACAATTTAATCCATTGATCGATTTAATCTTGTATACTTACACTTAACTTATTTCATGTGATTGATACAAAATTTACCTGTAGGGTTTTCACATGAAAACTCATAAGGGCGATAAAGGGGTATTATCAATCTCAAGGTCGAGACATGAATTTTAGTTTTACCCTTTGATAAGTCAAGATAATAAACAAATTGCATTGATCATAACAATTATATCCAGATTAAGAATATAAGTACATTTAATGATCTAGAGAAATTCTTTTTATAAATGTTTAGAACATAAACAATTATCTATACTTGATCTTTTCAATACACAAACAAAATGTGTTAGCACAAGTAGTCAGAATTATATCATTCCATAATCAAGATAAATTATATTTAATTTTGTACTATAATTATACAAATATTTTATCCAATTTTCATCTTAAATTGTGAACATAAACTTTATACTTATATGAATCAATGATTTATATAAACTGAACTCTATACACTAAATGATCTACAGTATAAATAAGTGGAATAATTGAATAAACAATTATTTCTACTAAGAAAAAGAAGCATGCTAAAGCCACACTGATCATAAATGGGGCACCTAGCATTCTGTCTTTTTTTTTTCCATTTTATCACATAGTTATTCTTTATCAGATATAAGCACTGCACTTGATCAAAATAGAAAAATCTAATATATAACAATCTTCAGCGAGGTAGAATTTTCTCTGAAAGGGTTTAATATGTATTATATATATAATAAAAAAAAAATCAACCTTCTATATAAAGTGTGCTTTAACAAATAGGGTTCAAATGCATCCCACCCACTCCTTCCTGTTGGGTTTTAGATCAAAAAATATAATAATTAGAGCTTATTTGGATGAGCTTATAACGTATATCATGACTTATAATATAATATATTCATAAGTTAATGAATGTTAATTTATGATTTACATAACTAAGAAAGTTCAAATGTCCTTTAATGGTGTCTTTAGAGGAATCTAACTAAATTACCCTTATCTTTTCTTTTAAGTAATAAAGAAGTAACTATAAAGTTGGCACATAAACACTTCATAAGATGAATATTATTGTGGTACTTTTTTCTTTTAGAAGACACAATATGAGATTCTATATAGTTTGGGAGTGATACTTGATCATCGTGTATGTATTTATTGTGATAGTTAAGTGATATTGTATATTACTCGAAATACAGTCTTTAATGAATGAACCAAACATTTTGAGTAGATCGTCATTATATTCGAGATGAAGTACTCAATAAAAGTATATCTCGTAGTTATGTTCTCACTCATGATCATTTGGTTGATATCAGTGTTTTAAAAGGCGGGGGCGTGAGGCGAGACGTTTTATACAGTACGGGGCGAGGCGTAAGCCCCGAGACACGGGGCGTAAGTCCCATTGATCTACGGGGCGTAGTCTCATGTATATTTAATTTTATAATTTTATTACTAATAAAATAAGCAAAAGTAAACCTTTCAATGATTTTACAAATATTTTTTTATAAATAACCTATAATATATAGAAATTATATTATGATTTTTATTTGAGATAAGTATTAATAATCAATAATGAAGAAGAAAAGTATTATAATTACTATTTGAGAAATATCATTACACCAATAATAAAAAAATATGATTTAAAGCAAAAAAAGTTAAAAAAATAAACTAAAAACGTCTGGGCCTACGTTTTTACGCCCAGGAATTACGTTTTTATGCTCGAGGCTTACGCCTCAAATGTTAGAACTTACGCCTTATATATCTATGTCTTTAATTTACCGCCCGAAGCGTTTTTGGTACGCCCCGCCACGAGACTCGCCCCAAAAACATTTTTGAAAACACTGATTGATATCTTTATAAAGGCGGCGTGAGAATCACACTTACTCACAAGTTTGGCATTCAAAATTCTCATGCACCAACTTGAGAGGAATATAAATGTAAATATAGATTTTGTGGGACTAGTAGTATTTAGGTACTTGTAGAACAAGTTAGAGTTTAGTTTGCTGGTATAATAAGAAAGGGTGAAATTCTCCCAAAACATTGCCTACTTCTCTTTCTGATTTAGCACAACTAAACATGAGAAAATATTTTTCATATATGTTCAAGTGTCCAAGGTACCGGCGTTGGAAACATTTTGCTACAAAAGTACATCTTTGAAAAGCATAGTTGATAAAAATATATTTAAAAACTTGGGCAAACACTAATTGTTGCTCATAAGTATTTTTAAAATTTATGGGTCAAACACAAATTGACTAAACAAAAATACTTTTTTTTGGAAAGCACTTTCGAAATAAGCTAATTTTAGAGACATGCTATTAGTATACTGTAGCATAACAATATAAAACATAATATGAAAAATCCTTTCAAAAGAAGGAACAAAATACTATCAACAGCACAATTTCAAACCCCCAAATACAGCAGCACCTATCCAATAACTATTGGCATAAATTTTCTAAAGAAGTTACCAAGGCAATGTTACATGAACAGGCCTAGATTACATCATGAAGATATGGTACATCAACATCTGCAACCATTGCAGACTCATTCCTTCTCTTCTATGAAAACATCCAACTTCAGCCGAGCACTGGAACTAACGACATCTTTTGGGACCACAAGGAATTTCTTCAAAGGACTATCTTCTGACCAGTTTGGCACACTCTCTGCAACGGATTCTAGTTTAAAAGAGCTTTCCCCATCTGTTACTACAAGCTCGTACGAGAACCTTCTCTTCTGCCTAGCTGGTCCAACACAGATAATGTTGATAGCACTTCCAACACGGTCACTAGCATGGTTGATGATAAAAAGTGTACCTTCTGTCCTCATTTGAAGAATTTTGTGTCGCTGATCTTTTTCTACATAAATTGGATGGACAGCGTTGAGAAAAATGTGCTCAGCTGAAGAAGCATGTTTGTCGCTAAAATGTGCATATACCTTTGCTGAAGTACCTATAAAGTCACAGCCATGGGAAGGACACAAACAAGGCATATAGATGCATGCATTTTCATGGTCAGTTTTCTTACTATAACTCAGAATCTCCTTGCAACCATACCTATTGTTCACGCATAAGACACTCACAGATTCTAGAACCTTCTCCATAGCTCGACAACGGTTAGATCCAATTGGCAAACAGCATGATGGACACTTATTAGCAATCTTGATGCAGCAAGAGGCACATGCTATGTGCCCATTCTTACACTATATTTTTGTCCAGAAAGAAAAAAGAATGTCAGAAAATATGTTCATAGTAAGCAGTTTGAATGTTTGCAGATGACAGCTTACTCTACTCTGCCTGCTTATAAATTTCAAGGTTTCTCGAAGTACGCAGCTTAAGAAGTAGGCAAAAAGAAAAAGGTGTTACATGGAAAGCGTAAACAAATTGCACTTAAAATTCACTATTTAGCTCTTTGTATTAGCATTTGCCATAAACCTAGAGTCATGGCTTTAATTTCTTGATAGGTCCAAAAGACTCATACATCCACTTTCACTTCACTACTTAGCCTTTTATATTAGCTTTTGTCACATCCCTAAAGTCATGGTCTTCATTTCTTTCTTAGTTCAAAACACTCAATAATTTCATTTAAACACCTCATGCATTAAAATGTCATATTCTGTTGCATTAACAACAAATCAATTACCAAAAGCTACAAACTACCTTAGAGTAAAACCATAGGGGCTGTTCCGCAACTCTTAGATAAAAATAGACAGAAATTAGCCACCCTGGCAAGGAGAAGGGCGTAGATCTTAGAATTTGAATCTCAGTTCTTTGTATTCCTTTAAATGCAGTAACTGGAATAAATCTGATGTTACTGTGAGCTAAAAATAAGAGTTCTAAAAAGAGGCCTTGGTACATAACTTCTATCACGATAGATCGCCAACAAAGGATTAGTATACAGTTAATAACTTTTATCACGGTAGATCTCCAAGAATAGTATACAGTTAATGACTTCTATCAGATAGATCTCCAACAAAGGAATAGTAAAGAGTTAATAACTTCTATCACGGTAGATCTCCAACAAAGACATAGTAAATTAATAACTTCTATCACGATAGATCTCCAAAAAAGGAATAGTATACAGTTAATGACTTCTATCAGATAGATCTCCAACAAAGGAATAGTAACGAGTTAATAACTTCTTTCACTGATGATGCCCTAATCATTAATAATTTGAATGAAATGTTATAACTTTTAAGTAAAAACCACATGAGATGGGATAAACACCTAAAGCAGTCATTCCTCTGTCAGAAACTTTCCCAACTAAACTCTTTAATAGATCCACATTTCCTATGCTCTTTCAGTGCAATACTGAATGATATGTAATGATTTCTCTATTAATTGCTATGTCTGCTTTACTTTTTAAAAGGGCCTCCACGAGGTAGGGCTAAGTCTACGTACACTCTATCCTCCCAAACCCCACCTGTTGGACTAACAAAAAAGGCAACTTTTACACCTACTTTAGAGCAATAAACTATATGGTCAGATTATAAATGTCAATATGAATTCCCTTCTATTCAAAACCCTCCAAGGCAAATCAAGAATTCTCCAAACACAATCAACTCCAACATAAGTATATACACAGATAAAATCTTATACTCCTAAACAGTAATGAACAGGGTAAAAAGAAGAAACCTGAAAGACAGGAACGCAAAGATGTTCAAGGCAGACGGGGCAATCCAAAACATCTGGATCCGATAACATCACAGAAATTGACCCATTTCCTCTTGAACCCTCCAAATTCTGATCTGGGTCCTCCCCAGAAATGGACCTGTTCCCTCTTGAAACCTCCAAATCACCAACTGGCACTCTCCGTTCACCGCTCAATCGGAAATTTCCATCAGATTCCGATTCCGAACCCCAATCCTCCTCCTCCGCCTCCTCTTCTTGTTCTTGCCCAACAATCCTTTCCCTTTCTCTTTCTTGTTCTTCTTCTTGTTGACGGATAACGGCGCTACAAGAGAAAGTTCCGGCGGTAGTTCTCCGTCTCCTGGGTACAGGTCTTCTTGTGGGGTTATTGGGTCCTTCATCGTTATCATCTTCTTCTCTTCCACCTGAAAGTCTCGCTATTTCTTCTTCTTCACTAAGGTTCACTCTCATCATTGTCATAAAAAACAAGTTTGGTAAATATGTACTCATTTTTTTAAAACTACCTATGATAAAATATTTTTGTTTTTGTAAAATTTGGTAACAAAATCGAATTTGGGAAATACTATGAGATTTGAATTTTAAATGTTTTCTTGAAAATGTGTTCGACTGTAAGGTGATAGTTTTATTTAATTTATAAATAAGTTGTATAGATTTTTTTTTCATGAATTAAGAAAATGAGTAATTAGATTACCAAGAAATTTATTTAATGATTAACTTTATTTGAATATGTTTTTTTTATGTCATTAGTACATTGAACTTGGACAATGTTTGATTAAGAGGCTGTTTGATTGACTTGTATAAAGTGTTTTTAACTGAAAATTTTGTAAGCACGATTGAAGTGTTTGGGTAAATTTAAAAAGTGTTTATTATTTTTCTTGATGAATTAAGAAAATGAGTAATTAGATTACCAATTATGGTTTATTAAGAAATTTATTTAATGATTAACTTTACTTGAATATGTTTTTTATATGTCATTAGTACATTGAACTTGGACGGTGTTTGATTAAGAGTCCATTTTAATTGACTTGTTTTAAGTGTTTTTAAGTGAAAATAATTTTATGTTTGGGTAAATTAAAAAAAGTGTTTATAGATTTTTTCTTCATAAATTAAGAAAATGAGTAAGTAGATTACCAATTATGGTTTCTCAAGATATTTATTCAATAATTAACTTTATTTGCATATATTTTTTTTTATGTCATTAGTATGTCGAACTTGCAGGGTGTTGTTTAGCCTATTTGGCCAAACGGCTAAAAATCATTTATTTTTGTAAGCACTTTTACTAAAATAACTTTTCAGAAAAATGTTTTAGCAAATAATAATAATTTGTGTTTGGCTAATTTATTTGAAAGGTACTTTTGTTAATCAAATTGTGTTTGACGAATCTTTTTAAATATTTTTGAGAGTCAAATTACGAAAAGGACAGTTACCAATGCACTTTTAATATTAAAATTATTTTATATACAAAAAATTATTTTAAATATCTATTATAAAATTATAAATTATGTTTATTTAATTAAAAAGTACATAGTATAAATTTTCAATCAATATTATAGATAGATAAAATTAAAAATAAATAAATATTGATATAATATTCACATAATGATTTGAATATAATTAAAAACATCAAGTCAAATAAATTAAAAAATTATTCCACAAATTAAAATACAAAATAGTAATATATAAAATAATGTAAAATAAAATACAAAATAGTAATATACAAAAAATGTAAAATAAAATAAAAATATTGCGTAAATGAAGGATATAATTCTAAAATAGAACTTGACCAAACTTATGAGTTATGGATATGCTAATTAATTAACAAGTGATATATTGGTAAAAATGTATAAATGGTAGGGTATTTTTGTCTGTAAAAAAAAAAATTCTTCTTTTATTTTCGGTTTTTTAAGAAACATAAATTTCTTAAATCTTATTTTTAATGTACTATATAACTCATTTATCCTTTTATTTATAAAATACTGTATAAAGAAAAAAATTCTAAATAATTTTAACGATGTTTCAATATTTTTAATAGGAGAAATGTTTATCAATATTTTTTTTATCTGTAACACAATATTTATTATTAATTTTTAGTACTTTTCACCAACATAACTATTTATTATAAAAAATAATAATCAAATGAGCACCTAAAATGCTTTTCCCAAATTGATGCTTACCACTACTTTAAAGTAGCTAACTCAAAAGAGCTTGTATTTTACCTTGTCATGCTATATTTTAGAAAAAAATAAACCACAAATCCTAAACATTAATTCAAAATTAATAATTGATTCATAATTTAAGTAATGTATTATAGCAAAATTAGTTAATAATATAATTTTTTTTACTCCATGAGTAAATACTATTTAATTCCTTTAAATATAGTAGATAAAAGACAACATGTTAGTCTATGCAACAGCAACAATAATATATTCAGGAAAATTCTACAAGTGAGGTATGAGGGTAGATTGTACCCATACCTTATCACTATCTAATAGAGGTAGAGAGGTTTTCGGAGGACCCTCGACTCAAGTATAACAAATCAAAGTAAGTGAAAAGGGAAAACGACATTAAAGAAAACACAACAACTAATACGGAAATAGTAACAAGAACAAAATAAAGTAGTAACCGAAACACCATAAATAAAAAATGGTGATAGAAAATAAAAAAACAAGACACTACAAGAATAAAGCTAACACTAAAGCAAACACCACCAAACCTAAACCCGTCGAGAAGCAAGACAATACTTCACTACCTACTAGCCTTCTACTGTAATTTGTGACCTCCACAACCTCCTATCTAAGGTCATGTCCTCGATAAGCTGAAGTTTTGTCATGTTCTGTCTAATCACCTCTCATCGATACTTTTTCGATCTACCTCTACCTCTCTTCAATCGTACTCACTATATAACATCTCGCACCTCCTCAATGGAGCATCTATGCATCTCCTCTTCACATGCCCAAACATGTTAATTTATGCAAGAGTAAATTTTACCAATAGTCATTCAACTTTGAATTATCACATAAAAATCACTTAGAAAAAAGGGGAAAATATGTTATTATCCTTAGAATCATATTGTATTTTTACAAGTCTTTTCACACATAAAAGGTGTATATTAAATGTCAATTTAGTTATATCTTTTGTTATATATATATTTAAGTTTTCTATTTATAATTTGATGAACAAGTTAGGATTGTATTATGACTTTCTTTTTTTGGTGCAATGTATAAATAGATTGATTGGCAACGTGTTTTTAGAGATTTTAGCATCATATCAGAGTCGCACCAAACAACTCCAAAATCACCTAAGAATATCACGGACATGATCAGACTTAATGACAAAGGAACGACTGTCATCAATGGATCGGAATTAACCAACTGAATACATGTAAACATAAGCTTTAAGCACAGGTGTTCATGCTATCACATAAACTTAATGCATAACAGGATCTTAAACATGGTAATCTTATCAAAAGATGTTACAAAGAACATACCTGAAGCAGACGACAAATTCACATATAGAGAAGTAGAAGCGTTAACTGAAAATCAATAAAGTTGAACATAAGAAGTCAAAGATATCAAACATTCTTAGAGTTGCCAGTTCCATCATCATATAAAGAAAACCTTCGGGAGGGGGGGGGGGGGGGAGTTTAACCTGCTCAGGTACTTATCCCACACATCACGGGCACGAGTAGTGTACTTTACCTTCTCCTCAGGACCCATCAGCTTCCATGCATCTGATGCTGCCTTTGTGGCCTGAAAAGTGATGTGCTCTTACTAACATGCTTGAGTGTAACTAACTGGTGTACACTAAGGCATCTCTCATACATAAAAATAGATTCTTACAGCTTTCAGGCCTGGAGATTCAGGATGTGTAGTACTATGCTCTTTAATAGTCACGGCTGAAAGTTTTATTCTCAGTGTAAGCAGAACATGGTAGTCCAAAAGCAGTAGAAATTAGATAAACAAGTTACAAAGATAAGGTATTTACTCAAATAACCATGTCGTGCACCTAAGAGCAAGTAGGACGAGGAGTGGTTACTTGCTTTTCTTCTTTTTTTCTACTCCCTTCAGGTTCACTAATACATTGATCCTTCCTCTTTCCCATTGCAACTTCTCCTTCACTAGGCACCTTAAAATTAAATAATGGAGAAATTCAGTTACCTATAATACCCATACACCTCAAAAAAAAAGAACAGATGATACCAAAGCACATAGAATCCGAAAAATATGAACTCTTTTGAGTGTAAAACAAATGAACATTTGACCACATTTAGAAAATGTGACCGTTTTAAGCTATGATGCTAGCAACTACAGCATCAGCTGAAAACATGTCTGCAGGCCGGCTGCAGTATTACACATACACTCCTAAATGTTAGGCTTCTTCATACTGCTAATTCGTGAAGATTCAGCTACTCCCCAATGTCAGTTTCTTCACGCTGCCAATTTCCTTAATAAACAGTGGATTTGTTTTGTGAATGATATGCTATTAAACCTGTAATGGAGTGAAATATGCTGATAGTCCAATACAAAACTGCTAAGCAAAGCTATTACTTGCACTTTGGTATATAGTGTCCTTACTTTAAAGACAACGTTATCATTTTTACATGGTAGATATCCTCAGTCTCTTCAGAAGCCCACTAGTACTTTGACAAGTCAATAATTCCACGGCAGAAAACCTGTACTATCATACTTTCAGGCAACAATGGCTAAATATACAGAACCCAGATTAGATTATTCCATGTTCCTACGTCATCTTTTAAATGTGATATAAATATCATGTGCTCTGTTCACTACAACTCCGCCTGTGTGAGCTCGCTCACATTGCCGGTCCCAAGCTCGGATAAAGGAGGGTTGCCGACGGTTGATCGAAACAACCTCTCTACCCCATAAAGATAGGGGTAAGGTTGGGTACATCTTACCCTCGCCAGACCCCACTTATAGGATTACACTAGGTTCTAAAAGTACTAATTGGTGCAGTAACATTTTTAAGCAATTCTGTTTTTCCTCGTCCAAACAGTTTAGCAGTTGCCTACTCACTTCGTCCCAATTTATGTATGCACCATTTGACTTGGGGACAAAGCTTAAAGAACGAAATGTAAGACTTGTTGCTATTTTAAATTATAGAAAAGCGACATTTTTTTTTAGACGGACTAAAAAGGAAATGCTCCCATGCTGCAATGAATAATAGCTTCTTCTTTAATTCTGGTAAATTTCTACTGCATTCTAAAGAGAAGGGCGAAGCGAGAAACTGAAAGAGAACCAAATGACCATGAAAGCCTTGATGAATAATAAGTGGATGTTGCACTTCGGATAAAACAAAGAAATCGAAAATCGACTGTAAAACAACAAAACAAAATGAGTTAATGTAAAATAAGGCAAAAAGCAAGATGAAAAATCAAAGGAAATTGAGAATTGAAACCATTGTTATTGTGTGGTGAGGAGAAGAAGCTTTGTCGTTGAGATCAGGTGGAGAAGCCTCAACCTCGACCATGTGATTATAGCAAAGTCCGAACAGAGTATGCTAGGGTTCCGGAAGCTATGAACGGTGACGGAAGTTCGTCGGCCTCCGGGGAATTCAGGCGTTCGATTATATTTTTGTGCTTAATTTGATTTTTTTCCGTCGGTAATAGGAAGATACAATCGGGCACCGGTTTAACCCGTTTCCTTTGTGTGTTTTTTTGTTTTTTGTTTTTTTTTTTTGTTTTTTTTTTAAAGTATGTATTCAAGTTTGATTAACTTTGGAACCGCACTATAAGCATAATTTATAGGTGGTGCTCCAAACAAGACTTTCTCCGTATCGCTTGAACCAAAAATCTTTAATTAAGGATGATGTAGCTATATCACAAACCATATTGGTCGTTTCCTTTGTTGGTACCATCTACATTACCCAAAAGTACTACCATTTTTCTTTTCGAAATATTTGAAAATGTACCGCTCAATACATAATATTTTAGAGTAATAGTTAAATTTGATCCTGCACTATGTCAGATAGAATAAATTTATTCTTCTTAAATAATTATGGTCAAATTTACTCTTATTATTACTAAAATAGATAAAATTTGCTCCTATTTTTAAACGGTGAAAACTTAGGACCCGTTTGACCCTAAGAATACTTGAAAAAAACTTGGCAAATGGTGTTTGGTTATATAACTTGGCAAATATATTTGCCAAGTATCCCAAGTTTCCATCTAGAAAAAACTAGTATTTGGAAATTTTAAAAAATTTAAAAATTACCCCAAATTTTTATAATTTATAAAGAATTACCCACTATTTATTTACTCCAACTGATATTTGTTATTACCTCCTCCGAAAAGTTCGAATTCTAATTTGAGGGACAAAATTGAAAAAAAAAGAATAATTTCTTTCTAATGGGTTATAATTATAACCGATTCAATGACAAATTTGAATATGCGATTAATGTATTGTCTTGCCTATATTGTTATTTGATTGTTATCAATTATGTTATAAGGTTATTTTTTAACAGAGTATATTCACTATAAATAGATAATACAAATTTATAGATATTTTTAATAGTTTTTAGGACTTATGGGTATAATCATATTTATTTTTGAAACAATCAAATATTTTTGGAAAAATTTGAGGCCAAACACATGGTGTAACTTGACCAAAAACTTGACTCAAATATTATTTGCCAAGAATATTTGGGAATTTGGTGTCAAACGCTAGCATAGTCACTAGTGATATAACATGTATCGTAACTAATGATTAAACTTTTTAATTGGAGGAGAGAAAAATTTGAGTTTTACTTGTAGTTCTGAAGAAAGTTTGACATTTCCCCCCTAGTTTAAAATTTGCAAAATGTATAATTAACTCTACCATAATAAATTATAAACTATTCTACAAAGAATTTGTACATGCACTTGTTAATTTAATTTCATAACCTTTCATTAAATTTTATTTTAACTTTCCATGTTAAGAATCAATTAAATTTAATTCATTGACCAATTTAATCTTATATACCTTATACTATGTGATTGATACAAAATTTGCTTGTAAGATTTTCATAGGAAAACTCATAGCATTAGAACAATAGATGACATTGACGGCCTATCAGCAGCATGGTCCTGGACACAAAGCAGACCAATATTAATGCATTTCAACACTGTTGCAGATGAACATGAGTCGAAAATCGATTTATCCATTAAGTCTAGTCCTTTGCTTCCATGCCTAAAAAGTGTTTCAAAATGACCGGTAAATATGTTGAATACTGAATTCATTGCACTTACATAACTGAGAAGGTTGAGATGCCTTTCATGGTAATAAAATCTGCTGTTTCTCGTGCCATTGACAATCTCTAGCAGCAAAACACCAAAGCTGTAGACATCAGATTTCTCAGAGAATAGTCCTCCCATCGCATATTCAGGTGACATATAACCACTGCAACATATATATATATATAAGTCGGTATTTGAGTAACTTTTTTACTGTGTCTGAATGCAGAAATAAAGGAAATGTTTACTATGTTCCGAAATAAAGGATATGTTTACTGTTCAGTATTTGAGTTTAGCTCTTGAGAACATTGCTGGCCTTCAGAAATAAATCTGGTTCATATCATCATCTAAGAGAACATTGCTGGCCTTCAGATCTCGGGGAATGACCCTTTAAACAAGAATCACGGTGAAGGTAAAGAAGTCCTCTAGCAACGCCTTCAATCATGTTGAAACGTTTAGGCCAAGGTAGCTGATGGTTCTTTTTAGTGTCATGAGAAATGTGTGTTTATTAAACATGGCACCATTTCCATTCCCACGATATACGTGAACATGAAAGATCATCCAAGACTGTAATAAAGGGAGGATATGACAGAACAAATATTAATCAAGCAATAACGCACACAGAAACTATGGATGAAATCATTACCAAATAACAAAGTGTCTAAACTTCTGTTAACCATGTACTCATAAACTAGCAGCTTCTCTTCCCCAAGAACACAATAGGCCAATATCCTAACGAGATTCCTGTTGGGTTTTGGACTTTTTCCCTTCCTATGTGGATAAATAAAAGCCCAATTTGGACTAGCCCACTCTTGCCATAAGCCCAACACTTATGGTACATATGTAAGACTTTGTAAGTCTTATTTTCAGAATCAACACAAGAGAGAAACAGAAAAGATAGCAGCCACAAAAGAGAGAAAAGTGAGAAAAAGAGTGCAGATTTTCGCACACAATTTTCAGCCCT